>CM038110.1:8404949-8666347 GCA_001642375.2 Mentha longifolia | reverse complement strand
CAAGTCCGAGATCTCTTCGTCCAAGAGAGAACATGCAGCCGCCGAGGAGATTCACGGATTATGTTGCGAAGTAGAGAGTGTGTTGTTGTTTAGATCTTTTGTTGCTTGAGTACTTACTTTAATAATTTCTTTAATTATTTTATTGTATTGGAGTCGAGCGTATTATAAGCTCCGTTCGGGTTTTCTTTGTTGGTTCTTTCCCGAACTAGGATTAGGTCGAACCAACCCTAGGGTCTAGACTATAAAAGAGGGCTGTATGTTATTTATTTGATATGAAAAATATACACGCAAGCAGCCTTTCTTGTTCATCAAGTCTCTCAATCCAACCCTAATATTCGACTGCCGACGGGAAGCTCCCGCGTTCAGTCCATTTTCCGTCCGCCGACGACCTCTAGCACGAGGCGCCGGATTATTTTCCTTAACCGAACCGGATCGTTGCTGTGTTTCGTGGAGAATCGTCTATCAGCATTCTTTTAGCATTTATTTGTATATATCTCGATTGAGCAGTTCATTTGTATGAGGAGACGCTTCATCTTCTTCCCTTTGCATTTGCCTCGGCTAAACGTTGACGATTCCATGGAGAGAGCCCGTGAAGATTAAGCCATGTGGGGCAGCAATGATGGACTTGACATTGAGGCATTATAAATAGGAATTAACGTTCCACAATTTAAATGTTTTTCGAAGAAGCAGGTTTAACAAGGATTTATCCTCGCTCAAAGTGAGGCATGAAATCGCACCGGCGTGCATCATCCTAATCATGTTTATGTGCGGCCGATCCCGATCTTCATAAATATTGTTCAAAGTAATTAAAGAGGCTTTTGAGCATGGTCATCCTGTCTTGATGGCAGATGATCAGATTCTTTCTCCAACGATGAGATGATGACTTTATCCTGATCGAAGTTGGATTTGAAGCACCTTTTGATTCTTCCACACCCGGATCTCAAACGGCGTGTAGGGGAGATCGTCGAGGCTGCTAGCGGAAAAAGAAGAAGAACGAATAAATCTCCTACAAAATTTCTAGCTACGCAATATATACTGTGCGTAGTGAAAAATTTGACTACGAAAGAGTAGGCTACATGCATAATAATCTAACTAAGACATATATCTTGATATATATATATATATATATATATATTTTGAATCACATGATAACTGTTTTCATGTTCTGACTTGGTATTTTTTCAACTTGAAATATATGATGGTGTTTGCATACGATGGTAGTTTTGCATATTGATTATTGCATCCAACCTTAAATTAATCATCTTCCTCTTTTAGACCTTAAATTCGTATTTATTGTAAAATAGGTAAGCAATACCCGCCTTTCTCATAATTTAGTCAAAAGCCCGGCATCAGAAGTTTAGAACACTGACTAATCCCTACAATATCTTTGATTATTTATGGCTATCGATTCAAGATCATTCATGCAACTTAAGTTGTTCTTATGCTCTTTTCCACATTTTTTTATACAATTAATATATATATATGTTTCTTGCTATTCTTTTTGAGTGACTTCCAGGTGGAAATGGAAAACTAGATGTTTCCGGGGAACTGATCATTCATATATATTGGCAACTGATTATGGGATTCTTCATGTTGCAAGTAAGCACTTTTGTTTAAGCTTTTAGATGGAGGTTTCGTTTGAAATGTTTCTATTGCATTATATTGAAAGTAATTCTTTATTCTTTATTTATAGAACATTAATTAATGTGGTGGTACTAATAGATGTAGGCACATAAGCACGATTAAAGCTCGATTTTTGGTAGTGACACGACAGACTTGGGATGTAAATTAATATCGAGTTTTTCTACATATTTGGATAGAGGTCTATCATATAAATTATTACTCTCTTTTTAATTCAATGATCTTGGGAGGAATTATATGGTAGAAACTTATGTGAGCAAAATACATAAGGAAAAATAAAATTAAATGAAAAAATGTAATGTAAATACAAAATATTAGGTGATAAATGTATATACATTATTGTGGTTATCCAAAAACATATTAGGTGATAATAATGTTTTCAATAGAATTTGTATTGCAGATATTATATTAAGAAATTATCTCAAAGGGTTTTCATTTGCATGAACTTTTTCAACATATTCTTACTTAAAGATCATATTGTAATGATTTTCTCAAACTCCTACATTATAAATGTATTTAGATTTAATACATATTTCCCTAAATTTATTCACAAATTATAAATATTAGATTTTGCAAAATTTAGATTGTTTTTCCTCTTTTATCATTTGTATATCTCAATGGTTCTCTTTACCTACCTCATTATTCATTCGGACAAAAAAAATATTTAAATGGTCACATGTTAGTCCTCTCGAAAAGCGTTTTGAAAATTTTCTCTGTTCAATTCCAAATAAACATGTCATTAAGAATCTCATATGTTACTGTTGGGAACCCTATGAAACTGAGTTTTGATAATGCTATTAGAAACCACACTTAGATATAGGTTTTAAGTGGAACAGGCTGGTCTCCGTGTTTGGATCAGTCAAGCTTAACTCGGACAGGTTGCTCATGTAAAGGTCAAGGTTGGTAGTGCAACCTTGTACCTAATCTACTCAATCTGTCATACTGTTCCATTAGGTAATTTGTCTATGTAACCTGCTCCTACCATACTCGAAAATTCTACACGAAGGTTACAGAAGACCGAAGACAGTTCGAGGCATAGGAAGGTCAACCTGTGAAGACCAACCTGAGCTGTGGTTGAGAAACCTGTTCTCACCCAACGACAAGAATTGTGTCAGAGTACGGTACTGCAAATCCTGACACACTTCCAACGTCTCTATTTCAAATGCTTCACTATAAATACCTTAACTCATTCCAGAAAGAACTTACGGGAAACTCAATACACAAGCCGAAACGCTGCAGAAATCTCAAGCTAAAAATCATTCAATCAACACTTGAAATCACTAGAGCTTTCCCAAGTGTTGATCTTTGTAGATTTCTGATCTCTATGGAAACTGTCTTACTAGAACACATCACACACACTTTCACTACCATCACAGTTGATATTCAGTGTAGTTGATAGAGTTGTATTCCTAACGGTGATAGCTTTTCACAGCTTTCTAGTTTGGATATTAGCGCTAGTTGTTTAGCGTTGGTAAGATTGTATGAAAGATTCTATGTAAAGTAAGAAGAGACACGACTCAAGAATCGTGCTAGATTCAGTCTAAAAGAAAGACTTAAATTTGGACTGGACCTCCACCAGTGTCAAAAAGAGCGAATATCTCAAGTCAAGGGATTACAGATTCGACGGGATCTGGCGTGGACGTAGGAGCTGTTTACTCCGAACCACGATAAAAACTCCTCATGTTTCTCTCTCTTGCTATTTACTTTACATCTTTATTTACACAGTTTGCATGTTCACAACCTGCACTACCGTAACCTGTCTTGCATGAGCTGTTGTCTGAACTGAAGTTGATAAACGTTAGCCAACCTTTCCACCAAACTTCCGCACGCAGGTTAGTTTTGCAAGCTCAGCAGTTTACTGATTGAGCTGAAAAAACTAAGCTGCTCTGATAAACTGAAGTAACGACTCAGTAAGATCAAACTGTTTTGAAAAATAAAAACTGTTGGCTAATTGGTGTATTCCCCCCCCCCCCCATACACCAATGACTACTTATCGAGGCCTACAAGTGGTATCAGAGCGGTGGTTCTTTTGACCACTGCTTCTGCATACTAGAAGCCTTTTGTATTTTCGCGTCTAATTGAACTAGATCTCTAGAATTGTGTTTGTGCATACATACATAAACTGTCACTATGGAAGCTTCACTTCTCCGCGTCTGCGAAGATTTCTCTGTGCAGGGATATGAAGACTGGAGCTTTCGAATAAAGATGTGCCTCCAAGCTCATCATGTGCTGATGTGGGATGTCATCGAGAATGGCCCAACACCAATCTACGAACCCTACGATACTGACGTTTCTGGAGAAAGAGTTTCCGAAGCAACGTATGTGCCAAAGATCAAGGATCCCAGAAAATACACAAACGAAGAAATAAAAGAAGCTGGACTTGACAGCTTCACAAAATGGTTGATCTCTAGCACAGTTAAGGGAGTCCACCTGGCCAAAATAAGAAATCTTGGAACTGCAAAGGAAATGTGGGACACCTTAAAAGCTATAAGTCTTGGATCAACATAAATACTAGAAAACAAGCTGTCAGTGGCATGCAGTAAATTTGAAGAATTCAAAATGCAGCCAATGGAGACCATTGATCAACTCAAGAACAGATTCACAATGATCACTTTGGAGATCGCAGCTCTCAAGAAAGACAAATACACACAGCGTGAACTCAACCTCAAAGTTATCCAATCTCTCCCAGCAAGCTGGCATGTGTACAGTGCCATGCACCATGGCAGGTCGGATATCAGCAACCTATCAACCGAGCAACTGTTTGATCTACTCATCGGGAATGAGTTTGAAATGATCAGACTTCACGGGTCAGAACAAGCGTCTTCAAGCAAGAAGACCAAGCCCGAAAAGAAAGAAAATGATGCTGCATTCAAAGCTGCATCAATGATAGAGGAAAGAGCGATCCCAAAGGATTTATGCTCCAAAATGGAGAAATTGTTGAAAGACTATGCACTCATGGCTAGGAGAAATGAAAAGCTTGAAAAACGCTTCAACAAATTCTGTAAATATCACAAGGATTTCAAGAGAAATCAAACCACCTCTTCTTCCGACAAGAAAGGTGAAGGTAAATCAAAACCCTCTAAATTCAATTCTTCTAACACTCCCGAGGGTGGCTGTTTTGAATGTGGCAGACCAGGTCACTATAAGTCAGACTGCCCAGACTTATCAAAGGCTGAACGTGAAGAGCTCCGCGCAAAAAGAGATCAAAAGCTTAAGGAGCAGCGCAACGCCATGATCGCAGCTGAGGAAGAGGCCAAAGCAATTTCCACATTATCAGACTCAACCTCCTCCGACGAAGATGATGATGATGAATTGGATGAGGATGAATGTCGCTTAGCTGACGAGGAACTTGAATATGAGGAATGCTACATGGGAAAAGATCTCGATCTTGTTCATCACAAGGTTGATACTAAAACCTCATTTTCATATTCAACTAACTCCGAACATACAGGTATTGAACTACCTGAAATGCCAACGTATGAAGAGTTTCAACAACAGCTTGACGACTACAAGAAGCTCTCAGAAATGTTTAAACAAGTAGTCATAGAAGGATCCAAGCTGGAGGATGAAAATATGAAACTCAAAGCTGCCATGAATGAAGACTTCACTCTCTATGATGAAGCAAGGAAAAGGGAGATAGAAACCCTAAAAATCCAATTGGGTCAATCAGCTTTAAGGGAAGAAAACCTTAAAGAAATGCTCACTGAAAAGGATAGTGAGATCAACAACTTGAATGGCAAACTGGTAGATCTCTCAAAGGAGCATGAAAAGTTGTTGCAGAAAGAGCTCAAGCTTCAACAAGTCCTGATGAAAATGAACAAAAATGGTGAAAAGCTTGAAGCCTTGCAAGCTGCCCAAAGACCTGCTCAGATAAAGTTTGGCATTGGATTCCATGGTCAAACTAGCGGAGCCAAAGAAAAGGAGAAGGTCTTGTTCGTGAAAGAAAAATGATTGGTTGAAAGCAAAGCTCATCACACTCTACCAGACAAGCAACTCAAACTGAAAAATCCAGCTCGACAACCACAAGTAATCCTTATAAAAGTGCATGAAAAGCCTGATATCAAGAAACAACAGCTAAGGTCATCAGTTGAACAACAAAAGGTTGAGCGACCTAGGAAACTGTATGGTCAAACAACTTATCAAAAAGGAAGCCAACCTGCTCCAAGAAGGGTGCAAACTGCTAGCAAAAGAAAAGCAGTCTCTCAACCAAGAACCATTCAAACTGCTCAACCACAACGAAACAATTACTGTGAGCAGTGGCCAAATCAACAAACACTTGACAATGAAGGTTACTGGTATGACCATCATTGGTACCAATATCCTGAGCTGTTAAGTAGGCACTATCAATTTCCACATAGAAGTTGATTTGGAAATGATCGAAGCAGATGTGGATACATGGAGCAGTATTATCAAAATGATCATTGTCAACCTGTTCATTACCAACTGCAGTGTGCATACTCAAATGAAACCTTCTACTCAACAAATAAGCAACGGACCAAGCCACGAGTCAATAGAAGGAGGATCCAAAAGAAGAAGCCTGGAAACCAAGTTGCTAAAACTCAACCTGCTAACAAAGCACCCAAATTTATGTGGGTTGCTAAAACTGTCTAATTGCAGGATGGGAAAGCTCAAAGGAGAAGAGCAAGCAGCTCGCGGCATGGTCTGGATCATTGACAGTGGATGCACATCGCACATGACCTGCGATAGAAGCTTGCTTACAAACTTCATTGAATGTGATGGACCTCTAGTCACTTTTGGAGGAGACTCTAAAGGGAAAACAAGATGTTATGGTAATCTAGTTGTTGGTAAAACAACAATATCTAATGTCACATATGTTGAAGGCTTAAACCATAATCTCTTTTCAGTAAGCCAGTTCTGCTCTACTGGAAAAAGAGTAGAATTTTCTGCTAACAAATGTGCTATAAAGAACAAGGAAGGAGAAACAATTCTTCTTACCGGTATTTTGCAGGATAACTTGTACATAGTACAATGGTCATATGAGAAAGAAACCTGTCTGGTCACCAAATCTGCACCTGAAGTGAGCTGGCTATGGCATAAGAGATTGTGTCACTTAAACTTCAAAACAATCAATAAGCTTGCTCGCAAGAAGCTCGCAGATGACCTTCCAGATCAAGTCTACTACAAAGATCATGTTTGTGAAGCCTGTCAAGCTGGAAAACAGACCAAATTGTCATTCCCAAGCTGTTGGGAACCCTGTTTAGTTTAGTTTTGATGATGTTATTAGAAACCACACTTAGTTATAAGACTTAGTTATAGGATTGATAGGAATAGGCTGGTCTCCGTGTTTGGATCAGTCAAGCTTTACTCGGACAGGTTGTTCATGTAAAGGTCAAGGTTGGAAGTGCAACCTGTACCTAATCTACTCAAACCTGTCATACTGTTCCATTATGTAATCTGTCTATGTAACCTGCTCTTACTATGCCAGAAGATCTCACACGAAGGTTACAGAGAGACTGAAGACAGTTCAAGGTATAGGAAGCTCAACCTGCTAAGGCCAACCTGCATGCTGAGGTCAACCTGCTAAGGCCAACCTACATGCTGAGGTCAACCTGCTGAGGCTAACCTGCATGCTGAGGCAACCTGCATAGGCCAACCTGCATGCTGAGGCCAACCTGCTAAGGCCAACCTGCATGCTGAGGTTAACCTGCTGAGGCCAACCTGCATAGGCCAACCTGCTGAAGCCAATATGCTTAGTCAAGCTGCTGTGAGTCAAGCTGCTATTAGTCAACAACTTCTCAAGATGAAGATTCTAATACAAAGATCAAGCTTGAAGACCATAAAAAACAAAGACAGCTTGAGGTACAAAAGGTCGACCTTCCCAGTCCGACCTAAGCTGTGCCTTGCCAACCTCAACGGCTAGAAGTCCAGTCAGCAGTACGGTTCTGACACCTCTGCAACTCCAACGGCTCTAATTCAAATTGGAGTCATATAAATACTTCAAGCCATCCCAGAATCGAAAGAGGGGGAAAAATAGACGGGGAAGAGAGAAAAATAGAGAGAGGAAACCAGAGTTTCAAAGCTAAATCTATCCAGAAATCTTTACGCTTCAAAGCCAAACTCAACACTCGAATCCAAGCCATTTCCCAAGTGTTGAGACCTTCAAGATTTCAGATTCTGGAACTCATAGAATACTCTCCACAAGCTTACTACATATTCGTCCAAGTAAAGAAGAATCTGTTAGTTTAGCTGCAAGGTTGTATGTAAGAATGTATGAAGGGTTGTAAGGGTCACGACCCAGAACTCGTGCTCGGCTCAAGTCTAAAGATTGACGAAGGTTGAGGCTGGTACTCAGCCAGTATAAATAAGAGAGAAGTAAGGAATTTCAGATACGACGGTATCTGACGTGGATGTAGGGACGTTTCCCGAACCATGCTAAATCGACTGTCTCGATCTCTCCCTCTCTATCTTTTATTTACAGTCGACCTTACAATGTTCAACTAACCTTCATTACATTGCACTTCATTGATATAATCAACCTGCACAAAGATCCAGATCAAAGAAAGAATTTTCTAAGAGGTAGCCAACCTGTCCACCAAACTTCCGCACACAGTTCGGTTTAGCAAGCTCACCAGTTTACTGACTGAGCTGGATAAACCGAGCTGCACTGATAAGCTGAGCTGACAACTCAGTAAGATCGATTTTGTTTGTAAAGTCAAAACTGTTGGCGAATTGGTGTATTCCCCCCATACACCAATGAATACTTATCGGGACCTACACAAGCATTGCAGCTCACTACACAAGTAGTCTTGGAATTACTCCACCTGGATTTATTTGGTCCAGTAACTCCTAGAAGCATTAATGGTAAAAAGTATACTCTCGTTATTGTTGATGATTACTCACGATATACTTGGGTTATCTTCTTACATAAAAAGAAGGAGACACTAGTAGAGCTACCTGCGCTACTCACCAAACTGGCAAATATGAAAAACAAAGGTGTGATCTCAATTGGATCCGATCGAGGAACAAAATTCCTTAATCATATGATTGAGTCCTACTGTACTAGAAATGGAATTACACATCAAACTTCAGCAGCTCGCACACCTCAACAGAATGGTGTTGTTGAACGACGCAACAGGTCGCTAAAGGAAGCAGCTCGCACAATGCTGAATGAAACCAATCTTCCCAAGAAGTTCTGGGCGGAAGCAATCAACACAGCTTGCTACACTCAGAATAGATCAGTCATTCATAAACGACATGGAAAAACTCCATACGAGCTGTGGAAAGATAAGAAACCTCGATTGAAATATCTTAAATCTTTTGGTTGCGTGTGTTACATTCATAATAATGGGAAATCACAGTTAAAAACATTTGATAGCAAAGCAGATCCAGGAATATTTGTAGGATATTCAGAGATCAGCAAAGCCTTCAAAGTTTTTAACAAGAAGACTCAGATTGTGGAAGTAACACCACATGTTGTTTTTGATGAATCTATCTGTGAGTACAGGGAGACTCAACCTGAAGAAAGTACAGGTGCAAATCAAGATCAAGCAGGCTCCAACACGCAGTTTCGAGATGAAATACTAATATGGAGTCCAACCGACTTGGAAGAAGAAGAAAGTCAGCATGTACAAGATTCCAATCCATAAAATCCACCCATTCAGCAAGGGGGAATAAACCTAGGGGGAACCGAAGCTCCTCCAACCAGCACCTCTTCAACTGATCCAGAAACTCCAAAAGAACTTGTAGTCAATGCAGAAATGTCAGAGGATCAGCTTGCTGAACAATTTGAATAGCTTGACCCCTTCACTCCTCAATCTCTACCTGAATTTGAAGATCCCTCACCAGACCCTGAACCAATTCTCACAAAAGAAGAAATCTCTCGTCGAAGGAGATAGGTCGATGCTCATCCTGAAGATCTCATTGTTGGGAACCCAAAGGCGGGTGTGAAGACAAGAAGACAAGAAGACAAATAGGTTAAAGCTGTCTACTAAGCTGTTATCTCTCCCACTGTGAACCCAAAACCGTTGAGGAAGCTCTTACCAACCATGACTGGGTAACAGCCATGCAAGAGGAACTCAATGAGTTTAAAAGAAACGAAGTATGGTCACTAGTTGATCGTCCTACACATCAAGGAGTGATTGATGTAAAATGGGTGTTTAGGAATAAGAAATATGAAAATGCTGAAGTGATCAGAAACAAGGCAAGACTAGTTGCCAAAGGTTATTGTCAACAAGAAGGGATAGACTATGATGAGACCTACGCATCAGTGGCAAGACTAGAAGCAATTAGGTTATTTCTAGCATATACAGCTCATCAGAGGTTCAAAGTCTACCAAATGGACGTGAAGAGTGCTTTCCTCAACGGAATCCTTGGAGAAGAAGTTTACGTTGAACAACCACCAGGTTTCGAGGAAGCAGGTCCAGAGAAAGTTTACAAACTTCACAAGGCAGTATATGGTTTGAAACAAGCTCCCAGAGCTTGGTATGAAATGTTGTCTACATTCCTACTGCATTCTGGTTTTAAAAGAGGATCGGTCGACAGAACTTTATTTACTCTTAAGTACAAGGATGATATTCTTCTTGTGCAAATTTATATTGATGACATTATCTTTGGATCTAGGTCAAAGTTTCTATGTGACAGGTTTGGAGAACTCATGAAGTATAAGTACAAAATGTCCATGATGGGGGAGATGAACTTTTTCCTCGGCCTGCAGGTCAAGCAATCTGCTGATGGTATCTTCATTTGTCAATCCAAATATGCTAACGAGCTGGCAACCAAATTCGGTGTCCAAGATAGCAGACCACTGAAGATTCCAATGATTGCAAATGGAAAGATGAATCCAGATTCTGAAGGGAAACCTGCCAGCATAACTTTGTACAAGGGAATTATTGGTTCTTTACTTTATCTTACTGCAAGTCGACCTGATATTTCTTTTGCAGTTGGAATATGTGCTCGGTATTAAGCTAATCCAAAGGAATCTCGTCTAGAAGCAGCCAAGAAAATTCTTAGATATGTCAAGGGAACTGTAAACTTCGGATTATGGTACCCTTGTGATGATAATTTTGAACTAACTGGCTATGCAGATGCAGATTATGGAGGATGCAAACTGGATAGAAAGCCCACCTCAGGGACTTGTCAGTTTCTTGGAAGCAAGTTAATCTCTTGGTTCTCAAAGAAGCAAACTTCAGTTGCTACTTCAACAACAGAAGTTGAGTACATGGCGACAGGAAGCTGTTGTGCACAGATTCTTTGGTTGAAACGACAACTCAAAGATTATGGAGTCACAGTTCGAAAAGTTCCTATCTTTTGTGACAACACAAGCCCTATAGCACTAACTGTGAATCCTGTCTACCACACCAGATGCAAACATATTGATATAAGGCATCACTTCATTAGAGATCATGTGGAAAACAAGATATAACAGTTGAAAAAATCCATACTGACATCTAAAGAGCTGATATTCTAACAAAACCTCTCATGGAAGAGAGATTCAAAATGCTGTGTGGAAAGCTTGGAATGCTCAGAATGGATACACAGCTTAAGTCGGAAAATGGAAGCAGTTCGCTAGCGCAGGTCAGCCAAGAGCAGACTGACCTGGACACTGCAGCTAACAAAAGCAGTTCGCTAGCGCAGGTCAGCCAAGAGCAGACTGACTTGGAAACTGCATGCTGACAAAAGCAGTTCGCTAGAGCAGGTCAGCCAAGAGCAGACTGACTTGGACACTGCAGCTAACAAAAGTAGTTCGCTAGAGCAGGTCAGCCAAGAGAAGACTGACTTGGAAACTGCATGCTAACAAAAGCAGTTCGCTAGAGCAGGTCAGCCAAGAGAAGACTGACTTGGAAACTATAGCTCAAAAGAAGCAGTTCGGTGACACGCAGCTTGAGGTCACAAACTGCGTTGAAAGTCAAAATTACTGGCCAACCTTTAAGGGGGAACCGGAGATGTCGCATCAAGAAAACTGCCAAAGGACAGTCCAGCTAGGTGGAAATTGCGAGATCGAAAACTGTGGATAAGTCACATTTTGCATAGGGAAGTGTCATGGACGACCTGTACCAGTCTCCATGTTTTTGAATTATGCCTTATCAATCATTTTCATTTATTGAAGCATGTGTTTTGTTATTTAAATCATTGTTAAGGATATTCTGACACAATACATAACATTCGCACTTCACTTTCCATGTATGTCAAAAAGTGCATGCACAGTGTCAAATCCGCATTAAATGCGAGGCGATGGTTGAGTGTAAGGGTTGTGCGAGTGGGCTTCTCAACCACCCCACGCGCCCAATACCTCACGGATTTCTAGGGATTTAATCCCATCTGTTGAACGATTGAATTACCTCAATCACAACCGCCTATTTTCTCTTATATATGTACTCATATACTGTGTATCGTCATTCTCATTCAACTTCTGAATTCTTCCGCCATTTTTCTCTGCAACTCATTTCAAAATTCGACACTCTAAGTTTGCTTAAATTTTTTTCGAAATGGCAGGAGAATCCACCTCTCACAACGTCAAGCACACAACCAGTACAAGCAAACAACTAGACCTTCCGATGACCACAGAACAGAAAATTCAGCACATGCAGGAGTTTATTCTCATGGAGCCTTCGGCAAATCTCTCCACATACGGCTACGCCGGCCTGAACGAGATATACTCCACCATTACAGCGGCGGATGGTTTCTTCAAAATCATCTCACATGAGTCAAAATTATGGCTTCCTTAACAAGTCGCAATGTTCATTCTCTCTTACTTTTGCCCAGAAGATGTAGAATCTGCCCAATTTTATCTTCCGATACCCGATGAGCCCGACGAGCCCATTCCCATTCTACCACTCATCACTCAGACCTACGGCATCGCAGATTCGGGAATCGTGGAAATCCTATATCACAAGCCCATGGGTCTTATTCTGGATGTTCCTGATGCAGATCTGGAAGCTGTGTACCAGAAAGCTTTGATGCAGCCAGCAGTAAAATATGATGGGAAAAAGTTCTCGCGACCTCTGCTGCGACCTGCATACAGAGTCCTCTTCGACTTTGTTCACAAGGTTTTCCTTAGTTACTCTGGTAACCACGATGCTGTCACTCCAGCGAAGTTCAGAGTGATGACTGTAATCGTGCATGGTCTAGACGTGAACTGGGCCCGATTTCTTCTCGAACTCATCAACGAAGAAATCAAGCAGCTCTCGATCACCTTTGAAGGCGAAGAGTTGGTCGAATTCCGTGTTGCCAGGAACCTGCGCCTAGGCACCAAGATCTGCTCTTTAATTCAATGTCTCCACCCCGACCTCCATTGGAGTGGAATGACGCCTTTCAACAAGGAAAAGGTCCCCAAGGACCAGAAGCAGCTTGAATTGATTATTAGGGTTGACATGACCGTCTTTGCCAAGAATGATGACATGGTCAAGCCATTTCTGTATGAAATGGGTAGGTCCAACCCAGCCTGGGTACCCCCAAAACAGCGAGATAATAAAAGGAAGAGACAGCCCGCCCCCAGCAAACAGCTTGACAGACCTCCCAAGTCTGTGAGAATCAAATCTCCAACTCCGGGTTACATACGGAGTTCGCTAAGATTGAAGTGCAGCACCAACCTGCTCGCCCAACCTTCACCCTACACGAAGACATCACTGAACAGACCGACGCACAGGTTTCAATTCATACTCCCTCTATTCATGAGATCTTCAAGGCTCCAGTTCTGGAGAAAGCTGGCTAGAGTCATTCTGTGTCTCAACCTGCGAACGAGACAGATTTCGAGGAAGAAAATCTCGACTCTTCAATTGATGTCCACCAGCAGTCCGGTGAAGCCTCTCATCATCTTAGCTCTCCACCAGAGATTGACATCAATCTTATTCTCTCATCCGACGATGATGATGTCCAAGAAGATCCTGTGAAAACTGCAGCTGCCATGCTGGTCAACTCAATCGAGATCAATGCTGAAAAGACAGTCTTGGAGTCTTTTCCCGAAATTGATCTCACACCAGAGACTAGGCAGATGGCGTACAGGCTGCGTACTTTGCTCGATGGGAAGGACAAATCCTACTGTGATTTGAAGTCTATCTTCCTGATTCACACCATCAAACAGCTTGAAATTGAGGAGCACACCCTGGGGAAGTATTTTGGCTATGCTTCAATTCCTGAAGCTCGCGATTACTTCAAGAATTTTGTTCTCTCTAGGATGAAGAGAGAGGCCAGGGCTCTCAGTATTGACTTGAAACATTTTTACACTGATGATCGAAGCTCCTATAATTTCAGGTTTCCTGAGGATGATGACTTCAGTCCCATTCCCTCTCCCACCCGGAACAGCGAAGACACAGAGTCCGATCATGATCGTGTACCTGTCTACTCTGTTGCAACCGCTGGTACTCCTCTCACTGCGATGCAAGACAACTTGAAGAATTTCATCATTGAGGAGGTTTCCAAGGTGAAGGCAACAAAGGTTGCAGAACACAAGAAGATTGCGGACAAAATTGAGGCTATGGACAAAGCTGCATCCGTCATGCTGACCAACATAAAGGATGAAATGCCACAGGTTATCAAGGAAGTAATGGCAAGTCAGTTCGCAACCTTCATCTCCACCCAACTCAAAGCAAAAACCGACAAGCTGCTTCCCCACCAGCTGTCCGAATTGAAGGTCGCCTCCAAATCTTCCATTGATGGCTTGAATTACGAGTTTGAACAACTCAACCAGCTCGTACACGACTTCACTACGAAGCTCACTCAAACTACATCAAGCTCACTGAAGAAAGAAGAGGAGATGCAAGGGAACATCAACTCCCTACTGCAATTCAAAGAAAAGATCCGCACAGACCTGTCCTTGATTTTCGATGAACAAGCCTCCCTCAACACCCTTGTTCAGAATTTGATTGATGATAATGCCGAAAAGGGGGAAGGGAAAGGCAAAGAAAAACGAGGTGCTTCGAAAGGGAAAGGCAAGGAGAAACAGGTTACACAACCGACTCAAGGCAGAGGCACAGGTCGCTCTTACCAACCTGTGATACAATCAGAAGCTGCTCCGCCTGTGATAGTTGCCCCTCAACCTGCTACTTCCAAGTTGTCTGCTCAAGAAAAGGCACAGGGTGAATCCAACCTCATCCGACTTATGGCAGAAGCTGGATATACCGCAGAAGACTGTGAAAATGAAGGAAAACAAAAGCTGTTTCTGGAAGAATTGAAGAAACAGAGGGCAAGGGACAAAGCTCGCGTGGCAAGCTTCAAAGGACTTGAAGGCTACAAGGAAGAGGTTGATAAGAGAGAACTGTCCAATTGGTTACCAGTGGAAGATCAGCTTATATGGGACGAGTTCATCAACCAATTCATCTTGCACCACTACTGGTTGCAGGTCGATGCTCGTTACACTGGTAATACCAAAACTGTCTTTCACAACTGGCTGCAGACTTTTCCAGATCGTGAATTCATCAAGAGAGTCAGGGCGAAAGCTGCAAAAGACAAGATCACACTCAATCCGCCCAAGAAGGAGACTTTCCGACCTCCCACTGTTTGTGACACTAATACTCCAGACATCAACAAAATCAATACATTCATTAGGAGTGTCGCAGCTCAGTATGGCTGCAAGATCACAAACTGTGACGAGTACAGGTCGATTCGCGACAACATATATGCAGCTATGGGAACCGTAAGCTTAGACAAGATTGCTAAAGAAAGGTTCAAGACATTGAGGAAGTAACCTGATCGCTTTCATTTATTTTATGTATCAACTCTGTAATATGTGAATATCAATTCGGTTGATACTATAAATGAAAAATGATCATCTTCTGTTCCTGATGACAATCTCTCTTTGTCCAGGCCTTTACATGTTATGCTTTAAATTTTCTAACATTTATTCTCATGCAGTTGGCTGGGCATCAAACCTTTGTTCAATTTTCCTTTTGTGTGAAGTTCAAAACTTCTAAGCCAAAATGTAAAGTGTGGGTTTCGGCATTATCAAAAAGGGGAAAATTGTTGGGAACCCTTTGAAACTGAGTTTTGATAATGCTATTAGAAACCACACTTAGATATAGGTTTTAAGTGGAACATGTTGGTCTTTGTGTTTGGATCAGTTAAGCTTAACTCGGATAGGTTGCTCATGTAAAGGTCAAGGTTGGTAATGCAACCTTGTACCTAATCTACTCAATCTGTCATACTGTTCCATTAGGTAATTTGTCTATGTAACCTGCTCCTACCATACTCGAAGATTCTACACGAAGGTTACAGAAGACCGAAGACAGTTCGAGGCATAGGAAGGTCAACCTGTGAAGACCAACCTGAGCTGTGGTTGAGAAACCTGTTCTCACCCAACGACAAGAATTGTGTCAGAGTACGGTACTGCAAATCCTGACACACTTCCAACGGCTCTATTTCAAATGCTTCACTATAAATACCTTAACTCATTCTAGAAAGAACTTATGGGAAACTCGATACACAAGCCGAAACGCTACAGAAATCTCAAGCTAAAAATCATTCAATCAACACTTGAAATCACTAGAGCTTTCCTAAGTGTTGATCTTTGTAGATTTCTGATCTCTCTAGAAACTGTCTTACTAGAACACATCACACACACTTTCACTACCATCACAGTTGATATTCAGTGTAGTTGATAGAGTTGTATTCCTAACGGTGATAGCTTTTCACAGCTTTCTAGTTTGGATATTAGCGCTAGTTGTTTAGCGTTGGTAAGATTGTATGAAAGATTCTATGTAAAGTAAGAAGAGACACGACTCAAGAATCGTGCTAGATTCAGTCTAAAAGAAAGACTTGAATTTGGACTGGACCTCCACCAGTGTCAAAAGGAGCGAATATCTCAAGTCAAGGGATTACAGATTCGACGGGATCTAGCGTGGACGTAGGAGCTGTTTACTCCGAACCACGATAAAAACTCCTCGTGTTTCTCTCTCTTGCTATTTACTTTACATCTTTATTTACACAGTTTGCATGTTCACAACCTGCACTACCGTAACCTATCTTGCATGAGCTGTTGTCTGAACTGAAGTTGATAAATGTTAGCCAACCTTTCCACCAAACTTCCGCACGCAGGTTAGTTTTGCGAGCTCAGCAGTTTACTGATTGAGCTGGAAAAACTAAGCTGCTCTGATAAACTGAAGTAACGACTCAGTAAGATCAAACTGTTTTGAAAAATAAAAACTGTTGGCTAATTGGTGTATTCCCCCCATACACCAATGACTACTTATCGGGGCGCCTACAGTTACTAATGTACAAAAATATAAAATGGATTAATTGCACAAAGTAATTACTTACTCTTATTATTAATGTATAATATATTATATATATGAAAATATGTAAATTCAACATCTAATATTATGTTTCCAAACATTTAAATATTATCTACAAACATTTTCATTATATATATTAAAATTGTAGAGTATTGAAAGTTATTTCCGTGCATCGCACAGGACAACATTCTAGTTTCTCTAAAACATAATGTGGGAAGATTGCATTTCTCTAAAAAAAATTCAATTAAATGTTTTTCTTTTTTTAGGAAAACTTAATTGTTTAATATTAGTACATAGATGGATACGCTCTAATGAATTATATTAACATATTACAATATGAAATGTACTAGCAGTATTCAAGTATCAATATATAATACCTCTCGTGTCTGATATAGTATTTGTTACATTTGGATTGATATGTGTTTTAAAGAAAATGATAATTAAATCTTTTGCATATAGATGATAAGTCTCACTTATGTGAGTAGGGGTAATTTCTATTTTTGGAGATAACACGTATATATAGAAAATGTCCAAAAAAAGAAATTTTTATATATATATATATATATAGATGATGGTTCATATAGGAAAGATTCTTCACATGAGAAATAGGAATGAATCCTCATCATCCATTTTTCCAGATTTAAGGTTATAAATAAATAATGAAAATATTGACTAAATAACTAAAATTACATTAACTTAATTAGTTCAGGGGTAACATTGTCTTATTATGAGAACTTTCTTAATATCTCACGTCCCTACAATTAAGGGATTCTCATCTTCTTATGGGAAGTTCAACTCTTCACCGTTCAATTTTCAAAGAGATGATGAGATTATTTAATTCTACAATTAAGGGATTGATTATTCTGCCATATTTTTGTATGTATTGTTATTAAAAAAAATTATCGCACACAACACGCACTGAGGCAGCTGCTTCTTCTTGTGATGCTTTCGAACTTCTCTCTGAGCACCGATCACTCTCTCTTTCCGCAACAAACTCCTAAAAGTGATGAGATAAGAACAAAAACCTACTAACACCAATCCAAACTCCTCGCAGAATTGAAGCTCACATTAAGCATGATTATTATATTATATACATATACATTAGACAAAAACTTGTGTCAGCCGGAGGCACCGTGCGGCCGGACCCAAAGTGTCAATCTTTATACAGAAAAGTGTCAATCTATATGAATAAAAGTGTCAATCTTTAACATAATTATTTTACGAATAAAATGACAATTTTTAAAAGTGTCAATCTTTATACAGAAAAGTGACAATCTATATGAATAAAAGTGCCATTGTTTTAGCCCGGCCGCACGGTGCCTCCGGCTGACCCAAGTGTGTCCCTATATATTAAGCATGATTTATTTAGTATTAAGCATATATATGAATTTATAATGCTAAGCATATTTTTACTTTAGTACTCCATTAAACATGAAAATTCGTTAAGCATACAAATTTGTAAGTTAAGCATGATTGTATCTAGTTTTAAGCATACCAATCCACAATGTTAAGAATGATTTTTTTAGTTTTAAGCATACAAATTCACAATGCTAAGCATGATTTTATCTAGTATTAAGCATGCAAAGTTGTAATGTCAAGCATGATTTTATTTAGTTTTAAGCATGCAAATTCACAATGTTAAGCATGATTTTATTCAATATTAAACATACAAATTTATAATGTTAAACATGATTTTATATACACATTTCAAACTAGTTAAAAGCATGATATTCGAAATTATAAGCATATTTTAAACTAGTAAAAAGCATGCTATTTAGAACTATAAGCATATTTTAAACTAGTAAAAAAAGTAAGATATTTGAAATTATAAGCATATTTCAAACTAGTAAAAAGCAAGATATTCAAAACTATAAGCATATTTCAAACTAGGAAAAAGCATGATATTTTAAACTAAGTATGGTTTAATGCTTATAGTTTCAAATATTTTATTATTTTAAATATATATTTATAGTTTCAATATTATAATTTTTATTAGTCTAAATATGCTTTAGATCTCAATAGCTTCCAACAAGAAATTAAGCATCACAGAATCATACATATTTGATGAAAGAATGATTGAACCATCTAGAAAGCGCCATTTGTTTTATAAAACTATTGTACCCTTCAAATTTCCAGCCGCAATTCGGGATAATAACATTTGGCGAGAGAATTAATCACGAAATCTACCAAATCTACCCTTTATCCCTATAAATTTTCAAATCTACCTTACGGTTACTCTTTTTGAATTAATCTCAGCCATTAACTAATATTGGATCAATAAACATGATCTATTCCTATTTCTCATATGGAGACTTTTTAGCACAAGAACCACTCCTATATATATATATATATATATATATGGGTGAGTTCTGGTAAAAAGACTCATTAGAGTAAGAAATAAAAAACAATATCAGTCATAGATTAATGTTGATCCAACCGTCTAGATTTATGAAAATAAACGCCAAAGGGTAAGGAAGTAAACAAAAGTATGATATTTTAGTAATGGCTAAAAACGTGGGATTTGCCAAATTAATCTTCTACAAATTTACTAGATACAAACACCAAAAATCAAATTTAATCTTTAAAAAATCAAAAGAGCTCGTTTACCAAACTTTTTCAGTATTTCGATTTTCGAGCAATATTATAATGAATTATGTAATGATTTGTAATGCATTTAACACTATACTATAATGCATTTTATTTTATTATTATTATTTTTTTTTGTGATGATTTGTAATGCATTATCAACTTTCCATAATGCATTAGTATATTGCATTATACTTACAAGCCATTGTTCCGATAATGCATTATCAGCTTTTATATAATGCATGTAAGAATATATTTTAATGCACCAATTGATAATGTGGGAAAATGTTTACCAAATATAGCACCATGAAACTGGAGACGGTGAATAATTCAAAACCAATATTAACAGTAAACTATATTTCAAAAATTACTTATTATTATTATGTTTTTTTTGAAAAAGATTACTTGCTTAATATAATACATTACATATTTTTATATAATGCATTATAATTTATTTTTTTTAAGTATGCATTATGAACTTTTATACAATGCATTTAAGAGTATTTCAGATGCATTATATTTTAATATAATTTGTAATTGTGCATTATGAACTTTCGTACAATGCATTTAAGAATATTTGATAGTGCATTAACAATGACAATAATATACAATAAAATACGTAAATACTGTAGTTGAAGAAAAAATATTTACAAATATCACTTTTTACCAAAAAAACTTAATCATGGAAAATTTCAAAAAAGAATTATCTTCATATAAAAAATTAGAAAAAAAACAATACCCAAACAATTAATTAGTATGTAACTGCACAAAAATCCCTTGATTTAAGGAGGGGATCCGTTATAGTCAAACTATAAAAAGACTACGCTATCCCTAATACCTTATAACTACTTAAATTAGAGTAGAAAAATTTAAAGTAATATTAACGGTAGATCTTAAAAAATTAATGGTGGAGATCTCTTCTTATTTCTTACAAGATTGATCTTTGTATTTGATCTCTTCCCTATATATATATATATATTGTAGATTAAGGCTATTCAAGAAATTATCGTGAATTATCATTATGGTTTTGCAACAAAATTGTATCACAACCTTTGACCATCTGGATAGCTAAAAATGGATATGTCAATCAAGGTCGAAATTGTAATATTACAAATTTAATCAACTATGCCCACCAATTCAATATCGAAAGCTTGATGATCATAAGATCATAAATTCTCACACAAAGTTCATTGCAGAGACAAAAAAAACAAAAAAAAAAATCACAACGTTTGCCACCGAAAGAATGCACTACCAATCAATGTACTATGAGTAGCAAATTAATTGATATACTATTGTAGTATATTTTTAGACCGTGAATTGTGTGACAAATAATTGGCCTTTTAGTCTATATATACTCTCTCCATTTCACTTAAAATGACACATTTCAATAGTAGCTTTTCTGGCACGCTTTTCCACGCTTCTTGATGATGGGTTTTAAGATGAATTTTTAAAGAATTCTTTCTTTTATGGGATACTACGACAGTCGTAGTATCCCGTAAAAGAAATAATTTTTCAAAAATCCATCTTAAAACCCATTAACGAGAAGCATGGAAAAACATGCCAGAAAAAACAAAAAAGAAAAATGTCATTTTATATGAAATTGAGGGAGTATATTTTTTTTGAGAGGAAATAAAATATTATTTTTCTATCACAAAGAATCTTTTAGTATAGTTGCTTGGTAATGGGATCAAATTTATAAAAATAATTGGACGAAATTAAAGCTTGTCCATTATCCCTTCGGTTCGCCATACTATCCGTAAAGAATCTTATACTATTTTTAAATTTTGCACAAATCTAATTTCAGTATTATATATATATTGCTTATATTCAACAACTTGGCCACGTTAGGCCATGATTTTGATCTTAAGTAAGATGGTAGTAGAAGGAACTCACTTTCATACACTCCATACCATTCATTAGTATATATATCTCATGCCAGATTTAGAAATATTACGAGACTATCATTTTTTCTCCAAAAATATAATGAAAAAGAGACTGTCTCTAGATAATTTCAAGAACTAAAAAACGTTTTATGATAACGAACCATACATGATTAGCAGGTTGTTCTTAATTTCTCAGAAAAAAAATATCGGGCCGCGACAAGATTAAGGGAGATGCGGTACAATTTTATTTTTCCAAAATTTTATTGATATTATAATTATAAATGATTAAAAAAAATATATTGGAGGGAGCCAAATGCTCCCCTTAGTCCTAAGGTAAATCCGTCCCTGCATGTGGTATTTGTCGTAGTCACATTTTGTACTATTAGATAAGAATAATAACTCATCTCCTTTCAAAGAAATTATTTTGGATGTCATAAAATAATTTGTATACATAGAATTTGATTCTAAAAATTCTGTATTTGAATTTTTTTCTTTACATATGTATTAGTTAGTCGAAATGATTCTACGGGCAACATTAACAGGTTATGTCAATAACTAGTCATCTTAATTGTTGATGTGGTAATATTGCGTTAATAGTTTATACTAAATTTAAATTAAATCAAACTTTATTAACGTCAAATTCCCTAAACGTTATTATAATTTCTAATGACATTTTTATTAACATTATTTTAATTAATGATCACACATTTATCGTAGTAGTCAATTGTTGACTTTTGCTTGTAATTACCTCTCACGATCAGTCTCTTCTTGTAACTTTCAACTTATCCATTAAGTTTGTAGACGTTAATAATAATAATAATAATAATAATAATAATAATAATAATAATAATAATAATAATAATAATAATAATAATAATAATAATAATAATAATAATAATAATAATAACAATAATAATCTTTCCACTTTGAAAATTTGTAAGATCCCAAATATTATCTCTTTCGATGTCATTAATTTCTTCGTCGATATCAACTGTCAAAATCATTAATTTCTTCATCAATTGTTTTCCACCAACATTTTTCTTTTTCTATAACAAGATTAAAAATCGGTAGGACCACTATCAGCAAAGAACGCTAAAATTCCTTTACTTTTGTAGGGCGTATTACCGACTACAAATCTTGCAAAAAGTTTCATTTATTTTTTCTTTCTCTTTTGCGATTATGTTTAATTTAAAAAAAAAAATAAGGTTATTGCAACTTGCAATTTCATGCATATCTCATAAATCCGATAAAATCTAAGTGAAATAAATTTAAAATTAAATCAGTGTAGTGCCTGTTGAAATTCGACGCGATTAATTATTATAAAAATAATTATTTCCCATCGTTAATAATCATTGAAGATAAATTTTATTAAACACTTTATAATGAACCAATTTAGTTTATAAGAGATTATGATCAAATTATAACACGCGATGTAAATCACGAGATATAAATATATTTCATATTCATATCTAATTCGTAAGGGTCAAACTAAAACTATAAAAATGTTTAAAATTTTATCTTATTATATTTAATTATAATAATAAAAAAATAAGTCACAATAGATATCATTTTGAATGACAAGAATCGTAAGATACTGTGTAGAAATGTGTAGATTCCATAGTATTTGAGTAGTAGAAAATCAACAAAATTTCTATTTCATTCATAAACTTCATCACTCCACGATACAAAGAAGGATTAGCTATTTATACTCTATTTAACTAACCCTGCATGTACAGACGCAAACAAAAGTGTTTATTAGAAACCACGACTCTAACACATAAAACTATCAGCTAACTTCTCACGTGCCCTTCCACTCCACACGTGCTTGCCCATGCATCATCTTCAAACTTCTTCATGAAACCTTGATTCACTACACCCCCTGCAAGATGAGCTTGATGAATATCAACAAGACTCATCTTGGAAAGTAAATAACGAAACTGAGTAGGAGGCAACACTTTAGTGAGTAAATCAGCCAGATGCTCCCCAGATCGAATGAAACTAGGAAGAACAAATCCCTTCAAGTACTGATTACGAACGATGTGGCAATCAACTTCTAAATGTTTCGTTCGCTCATGGAAGACAACATTCTTAGTGATGTGGATAGCTGCTACATTGTCACAGAATAAAGGCAAATGAGTAGAGAAAGAAACTTGGAAATCACCAAGCAAATATGAAATCCATTGCAGCTCACGAACCGTGCTCCCGAGCGCTCTATATTCAGCCTCTGCACTGGATGCAGACACAGTAGTTTGTTTTTTTACAACGCCATGAAATCAAAGAGCCTCCCAAGAAGACACAGAAACCAGTCAGTGATTGCCTACTATCAATACAAGTCCCATAGTCTGCATCACAATAGGAAGTAACCTGAAGATCTGAACTAGTAGCATAGAATAATCCAAGAGAAGGTGTGCCTTTCAAATATCGAACAACATGCAAGGCTGCCTTAAGATGGAGATCAGTTGGTTTAGAGACAAACTGACTTAATTGCTGGACTGCATATGTAACATCTGAACGTGTGAGATTGAGGTAAAGAAGTCTCCCAACCAGGCGCCTATAAACTTCAGGCTCAGATAATCTGGTGCCACCACCAGCTGAGAGTTGAGTCCCCATAGGTAAGGGAGTTGAGACTGGTACACATCCAGTTAAACCCACTAAATCAACCAAGTCTAGTACATACTTCCTCTGATTGAGAGCTGTCCCAGCTTCACCCCTAACTATTTCCATACCAAGAAAATAATAGGCCTCCCCAAGATCCTTGATAGTAAAAGCGGCATCCAATGCTTGCTTGATTTCCAAAATCAAATCTTGACTAGGTCCAGTTATCAGCACATCGTCCACGTAGACTAACAAACATAAGAACTGCTCACCTGTGCCTTTAGTAAAGAAATAGGGATCATGCACTGATTGCTGAAATCCTATTGAAATAAGCAACTTACTGAACTCATGATTCCATTCACGGGAACCTTGCTTTAAACCATAAAGACTCTTGATTAGCTTACACACTTCCCCTTTCTTGGCCTTAGTATACCCCGGAGGTGGTTGCATATAAATGTCATCATGAAGAAATCCATGCAAGAAAGCATTATTCACATCAACTTGATGAATTGGCCAAGAGAAATGTGTTGCCACAGCTAATAAAATCCTGACTGTGACATATTTAGCCACATGAGAGAATACTTCTTGATAATCAATACCCTCCTGCTGGTTATACCCCTTAGCTACTAGTCGAGCTTTATATCTATCCAACTCTCCGGTGGAAGTAAGTTTAAGCTTATAAACCCATTTACACCCAATAGGTTTCTTCCCTGCAGGTAATTGTACCAAATCCTAAGTATGATTGGATTCTAAAGCTTCTAACTCAGTTTCCATTGCCCTTACCCAATCTGGTAATAAACATGCTTCTTTATAGGTTGTTGGTTCAGACAATGTGGTAACATTATAGAGATAAGTAACATAGAATTGGCTAAGATTTGGTGAAACTGAATAAGGAAAAGTAGGAGGTGTAGTAGAGATAGATGGTGGAAGAAGAGTACCATTAGTGACAGCCCCAACATAGTCTTTCATCCAAACCGGGGGATGATGCTGTCTATGACTCCTACGTGGTTGGAAGGTATCTACTGCCCTCGAAGACTACCCTTTCTTCTGCTTCCTCATGTGGTGAATGTACAGACTCCCCTACTGTATCAGTTTCTGAATCCCGTTCAAAATCATCACTTCCACTAATAGGTACTATGGGAAGTTGTATATCTGGTATTGTCTCTGTGGAATGAGAAAAAGGGTAAGTATCGGGAAAGAATTTCACATCTCTAGATGTATAGATCTTGTGGGAATCCAACTCATAAAGAAGATAACCTTTATAAGCTGGATCATAGCCTAGAAACACACATTTATGGCTTTTAGGGTCAAACTTACCTCTGTGTGGTGAGGTGTTGACAGCAAATGCCATGCAACCAAAAGGCCGCAAGTTGCTCATGTCAGGTGCAGCTCCAAAAAGCACCTCATAGGGTGTTTTCCAGTCTAGCACTCTACTAGGTAGCTTATTCAACATCCATGTAGCAGTAAGGATGGAATAAGGCCAAAATTTCTGTGGCAAAGAGCTTTGAAACATCAAAGCTCTAGCTGAATCTAGTAGAGTCCTATGCCTCCTTTCAACAATCCCATTCTGCTGGGGAGTATAGACACATGATCTCTGAGGTAGAATCCCATGAGTACTCAGTAATTGTTTGAACCTGTTACTCTTGAATTCACTTCCATTATCAGAACGAAATCCTTTAATAATCTTCCCAAACTGTGTTTGTACCATTTTTATGAATTTTTCCATGACTTCATAAACTTTTTCTGTGGTTTCCAGCATAAAAGTCCACAAAACTCTACTATGGTCTTCAACCACAGTAAGTATAAACCTTGTATTGCACATGTTTTCACCATTATATGGTCCCCAAATATCTGCATGGATCAGATCAAACAAATGCTCAGACCTCCTATTCAAGACGGGGAAGGGTTCTCTACATTGTTTTGCCTTCAAACAAATCTCACATTGCTCCATCTCCTTAATGATCAACTCAGTAAACTTCCCAGCCAAACCAGGTATGTGTTTAAGAGTTGTAATGGAAGGATGGCCAAGAAATACGTGCCACTGCTGTATGGTCATTTCCCTTGGATCAAACAGATTGCAAAAATGCTTCTCTACCACTGCATCCATTATATATATATATTATGCACCATTTTAGCTATCCCCAAAATTCTATCACTCTCTTGTTTCTGTATGATACAGTGTGTAGGTAAGAATCCACATCTTACTCCTAGATCTTTAATAAGTTGTGCCACTGATATCAAATTGTTAGTAAATCCAGGAACCAATAAGACATCTTTCAAAACAATCTCCTTATTTACCCTAGCATCCCCTCCAAACTTCACTACTTTAATAGATCCATCTGGTAAGTGTATTGTAACTGGAGTGTCCAGCCTATAAGTTCTAATCATCATGTTAGCATCATAACACACATGAGAGCTTGCACCTGAGTCAAGTATCCAATAACTCTTCACCATGCTGGGTATCACAGTTAAGGCATAGTGCCCTTCAAAAGGAGTAAGTTTCTCCTTACCTCCTTGTACCATATTCACATCAAAGGAACCAACTCCACTATTATCCTTTTGATTTATTTGACTCAGATACTTGGCCAATTCTGTCTGCACTATTCTAGTAATATCCTGAACATCTCCACCATATTGTCTGCCCCCTTCTGACCTATTGTCACTGTCCTCTTCCAGATAATTAATCCTTTCACCATCTCTCTGATTTTCCTTTAGTTTCTAATACCAGTCTGGATAACCGTGGAGTTTAAAACACTCATGGGCTTCATGTCCATTCTCCTGACAATGTGAACATCTCAGCCTTCTCCTTTCCTCCTTAGTTAATCTCCTTCTAAAACCTCCTTTATGCTCATAACTTCCTCCTTAATTTCTATAAGGCATCTGTCTACCAACATTCATAGCCATTCGTGGCTCATTCTCTGCCCTTTCATATTGTAGTTTAAATTGATCTTCCACCTGCATAATCATACTGTATGCTCTCTCTACACTAGGTAAAGGATCAATTAACAATATATGTTGTCTTGCTTGCTCATACTCATCCCTTAACCCAACCAGAAATTGTATCATCTTTTGCTGCCCTACTCTCTCATGATATACCCTCTCAGCATCACAAGCACAATTAATACTGGGCAAGACCATGTCCAACTCACTCCATAATGCAACAAGGTTATTGAAATAAGTCAGAACATCTTGCTCCCCTTGCTTATAGCCAAAAATTTATTTCTGAAGCTTATACACCTTAGGACCACTACTCCTACCCATTCTCTGATTTAAAGCTTCCCAAAGCTTATGTGTATTCTCTAGATGATTAAATGCATTAACCAAATCCTTAGGGATTGAATTAGTAATCCAATTAAACACCATATAGTCAGTTCTGATCATCCATGCCTTATAATATTTTGAAGTAGGTGCAGGTTCTGGTAAACTACCATCCAACAATTCGAGCTTACTACGAGCTCCTAATGCTCGCTTAATAGATCTACTCCACTGGAAGAAGTTGTTACCTGTGAGTGGTGCCCCAACCAATTGCATTCCTGGATGGTCAGAATCGCGCAGTCGCAGAATCTCTCGCACCTCTCGTGCTGATAATTCGCCTACCTCTTCAAATGAGCTTGACGAATCACTATCATTTCCATTCCTTGAAGTAGATCCAACTCCTCCATCCTGAAACAGCTCGTTCCACCGTGGCTTTCTATTCTCTCGAACCATGATTCTTCAACGGATCGGATGAAATTCTCCGAACAAAATGAATATCGAAAGATAAAAACAAAGGAAAAACACAGATCCGAGCTCAAAATGGCTCTGGTACCATGTAGAAATGTGTAGATTCCATAGTATTTGAGTAGTAGAAAATCAACAAAATTTCTATTTCATTCATAAACTTCATCACTCCACGATACAAAGAAGGATTAGCTATTTATACTCTATTTAACTAACCCTGCATGTACCGACGCAAACAAAAGCGTTTATTAGAAACCACGACTCTAACACATAAAACTATCAGCTAACTTCTCACGTGCCCTTCCACTCCACATGTGCTTGCCCATGCATCATCTTCAAACTTCTTCATGAAACCTTGATTCACTATAGATACATAATATGCTTTTGTATCTTAAAACAAAATAACATTGTTGGCAACACAGAAACGATAATTTGGACGAAATATTAAGACTCAATTTCTAAATATTTCCTTGTATTTTCAAAAAGACAAGATAACGAATGGACTCATATTAATTTTCGACAAATTAAATTGAACACATTTTCGTAATAAGAAGAATCCAACCATTGTTTTAACTTTGGCATAATTATTGGAGGATGAATCTTAGCCCTTCTTATACCAAAATTCAAGCCTATACTTTTGGAAATTCTCTCCACATACTATGAATCCACTTGCCCATCGCCCATTCATCTATTTTATTATATTTAATTATTATTCATTATTATTAATTATTATATCGTCGGAATTTACAATATCCAATCACAAATTTCTTCCAATTATTAAAATAAAATCTTCACACACAGTTGCGTGTATACGTATGCAACTTGCGGGAATCTTTTAAATTAATTCCCATAAAGTCCCTCCCTTTCCCCTTTATAATCCCAACTCCTCTGTTCATCTTCATCAAGAAACAAAGAATCTCCGTAAAACCTAACCATGGCTACAAACTCCCTGCTCCTCCTCTCTCTCTTCCTCGCTCATACATGGGCCGCCGACATGTCCATCATCTCCTACGGCGACGCCGCCGCCGACGGCGAGCTGGTGGCGACGTACGAGTCGTGGATCGTGAAGCACGGCAAGTCGTACAATGCCCTAGGCGAGAAGGAGAAGAGGTTCGAGATCTTCAAGGATAATTTCAGGTACATCGAGGAGCAGAACGCCGTCGCCGGCCGCACCTTCAAGCTCGGCCTCAACCGCTTCGCCGATCTGACCAATGAGGAGTACCGGAGGATGCATCTGGGGACCAGGCCGCGCGGCGAACGCCGGATGACTGCCAGGAAGAGCGATCGCTACGCGCTGAAGGACGGCGAGTCGTTGCCGGACTCCGTTGATTGGAGAACCAAAGGCGCCGTCGCTCCGGTGAAGGATCAGGGCAGCTGCGGTAATTAAATTTCCTTGACCTTTCGATTATTGTTTTAAATCATTATCAAAAACTTGAAGTTTTTAAATGTGTGTGTGATTGTAACTATTCATTTGTGTGTAGTTCTGATTGATTGATGGATAGGGCTTCAAGAATTAGCAGCAGTTTTTCATCTCATTTTCAGGGCTGTAATTGGTTTCTTTTTAAGTGTTTAGTTTGATTTTGGGAAAAGACAAGTAATTGCAGTTTTGATTCATTAATATTTCTGCTTAGAATTGTTAAGACTCCCTTCCGCGAAAATTATGCTTTAGATGGATGGATATGGGTGAAGACTTATTATAGGTGGGATGTGTCAGTATTATGAAATTATTGATAGCGATTTTTTCGGTTTTAAATATCGGAAATTGTTATCTTAATAAAGTTTATGTTTTGATTTCTTATTTTAAAATTGTGGATAAGACGTTAGTATGTGCTGTTGTTTTGTCGTCTAGTGATTTGTTGACAAATGAACATGAGCCTTTTCAATTGGTGGACCTCTTCAGAAAGGCAATCATTGAGTATTACATTTACAGCGAAAAAGGAAAATGATCTTTTGATTATTTAGTCTTCATGTTTGGTTTGGCTATTCTCCTCAGAAGTGTAATTTCGAATTCTGATAATTTATTTTTAATATATAACATGTAAGTATATGGCATTGTGTAGATTGCATAGAGGAATTTGCTTACAAGTTAAAACACCACACTGCAATGAAAGATTCATGTTGAGTTACTTAATATTCTTATCATTTCACAATTCAGCATATAAAGGATGTTTCTGATAGCCACTCCTTTCTTATCAGTTTATAAATTAGGTTTCAAGTTTCTGTTGATTGCAATTTTTTTGGAAGTATTCTATTTCCTGAAGGCTCTTTCAAGATGATACTTTTTTCAAATAATTGGTTATTGGAAGTATCTGTCGATTTTGTTCATTTATTAGCTGTGGTAAAGACAAATGACTTTTCTTGTTCAAGATAAATTGGTAGAGTTGTGAAAGTAATTTGGCAATTTTGTCTTCATTTCGAAATATAATCAAGAATCTTGATAGTGATGCATTCTGTTGAATTATTGGTATTTTAGGGAGTTGCTGGGCGTTCTCTACAATTGCAGCCGTAGAAGGTATCAACCAGATCAAAACTGGAAGCTTGATCACGCTTTCCGAGCAAGAGCTGGTGGATTGTGATAAGTCCTATAACCAAGGGTGCAATGGTGGTCTTATGGACTATGCGTTTGAGTTCATCATCAAAAATGGTGGCATTGACACTGATGAAGATTATCCTTACAAAGGAAAGGATGGCAAATGTGATAACTACAGGGTTAGTTTTTAAGTCCTCTTTCCTTTGCAGTTTCTTTAATTGTATGCTACACTCAAGTGTTTCTGTACTGGAATTAACGATGCTCCTGGTAATTGATTTGCAGAAAAATGCCAAAGTTGTATCAATTGATGGCTATGAGGATGTACCTGAATACGATGAGGGGGCCCTGCAGAAAGCAGTTGCCAGTCAGCCAATCAGTGTTGCCATTGAAGCTGGTGGTAGGGATTTCCAGCTATATCAATCAGTAAGTTCTTCTGTCTGTACATCAATGACTTTCGTTCCCCGAGATTTAGACATAACATTGAAAAGCCCCCTCCCCCTTCTATTTATTTTTCATTGATTACAAGATTGTCTTATAAGGCCTCATGCCACCACCACCGTTTAGCCATATTTTAATGAATCTTGGTTTCATTGCATGAATCGTTTATTTCATCTTCAAAATCTCTATGGAAGCTGCTTAAATTCCCTGAAAGTATTGTCTTGTAAGAGACCCCACTCAGCCACCCTTTAATGCATATTTTCTGAAATCTTGCTTTCAATACGCTCCTTTTAATCTCCATAGGAGCTGCTTAAAATCCCTTTCCATTATTAGTTCAAGGATTGTCTTATCAGAGGCAGCTATCCTTCATTTATATTTTGGTTTCAATACGTGATCTCTTATTTTCCTTTCTTAGGGTATATTCAGTGGTAAATGTGGAACGAACTTGGACCACGGTGTAGCTGCAGTGGGGTATGGTACAGAAGATGGCAAAGACTATTGGATAGTTAGAAATTCGTGGGGTGCAAGCTGGGGAGAGGAAGGGTATCTAAGAATGGAACGTAACATAGCAGATAAAAATGGTCTTTGTGGAATTGCCATAGAGCCTTCTTACCCAACAAAGACAGGCGAAAATCCCCCAAACCCGGGCCCATCTCCTCCATCTCCCACACCAAAACCCTCAGTCTGTGACGACTACTATGAATGCCCAGAGAGCACCACCTGCTGCTGCATCTACGAGTATGGAAAGTACTGCTTTGCATGGGGATGCTGCCCTCTCGAGGGAGCTACTTGCTGCGATGATCACTACAGTTGCTGCCCTCATGAATACCCCGTCTGCAATGTCCGTGCTGGAACTTGCTCAGTGGTGAGTAGTTGAAACTTTTTTTCTGTGTTTTTCCTAATTCTTGATTGGATTAATTATAGCTTATGGCCTGATTTTAACAATATTTCTACATAAAAATCCTTATTTGGGAATGGAAATCTGAGTTGTCCTGAGTATATGCTCTCACCATGGGTGCTGTACTAATAACTGAAATCTACATGCTACTTCAATTAGACAAGTCTTGTTTTTGCTCTTTGTAAGGTCATGTCCGTTTCCGAAACTTGGTCCAAGAAGGATTGGCCATATACTATAATTGATTGTGATGCTTGATTATGTAATGATATGACCTTTTTTGCAATGCAGGGCAAGGATAATCCGTTTAGCGTGAAGGCGATGCAGAGGATTCTTGCCAAACCCGTTGCCTTTGGCAGACAAGGTTTGAAGAGTGATCTTTGAGAAAGCGGACAAGACTCGGGATTGAAAGAAGCAGCCTGAGTAGGCTGATGAAATCAGAGGATGTTACGTTGAAGCTAATCTCTGGTTTGTACATTATTCTCCATTCAGTTTTGGATTCAAAATTTGAACAACCAAAACAAAGACAACTTGTTTTGTGTTGTGTAATTCATGTATAGTTGGATATTTCTTTATGATTAAAGATGCAAGAAATGGCTGCTTTGATGAGCAGCAGCACCAGCTCACGATTCTTGGAGGGATCGTGATTGTACCTTCTTTTTTTTTTTTTTCAACACATTGAAAGAACCCATTTCCTGTTCTATTAATGATTTGCCATCAGTTTTTATGATTATTATCCCTTTTATATTTGGATCTCTACAGTCTGAAAAGTATGTTAAGTTTTCTTGATTATAAATAGGAATACATCCATTATCCTTTTCCATGCTTTCTCTTCCTCTCTTAAAAAGATTTTTCATAATAAAATCGATTTCAGTTCTTACCCTTTAGCTAGTTTGCTAGCGAGAACTCTGAATACTTTTTAAATTCTGTGCCGAAACCATATACAACTATTTTTGTGAACGATTTTTGTGAATGGAGGGAGATTGTTCGTAATTTCGAATTTTAACTTAGGGGAGGCAATTAGGAGTTATCTATGGTAAGATTTTGAAATATTACTTCTTTTTTTTTTTTTTGCTCCATCAGGAAGGATTTTGAAATATTACTTGAGTTGGAAATAGATTCAAACTTTCGTTTTTACTATATCGCACCTGTGTCGATGCACGAAAGGTCATTATATGTTTTAGCTTATTGATTAATATTTGAATATACATACTCTATCTGTCCTCGATTTACTGACCCTGTTAACTTTTTAGATGATTTTGGAGCTTCGTGATGATGGATTTTAAATTGAATTTTTTGAGATTAGTTTTTTTTACACGATACTACAACACTCGTAGTACCTTGTAAAAAAAACTAAACTCTAAAAATTCGATTTTAAATCCATCATCACAAAACTTTAAAATTATCTAAAAAGTCAACATGATCAGTAAATCAAGGACAGCGGGAGTAATATATCTTGGCAATTTTATAATTTAGGAGCTTGATTTAACAAAAATTTTGATCTTAGAAGTGGATATCGAGAGATAACATTGCGGTATCATTTTCAAAATTTGTCGAATAGATACTACCTCTATTTTTTCAAGTGTCATATTTGTTTTTTTGTTCTTATTCCCTTTTAAGTGTTCAATTTCCAAATTTTAGAATAAAATAGCTACATTTTTACCATTTTATCTTTTTATTTAATAGTAATAATTATAAGTTAGCTCCATAAAAATAGAATGCAATAAATAAGGTTATTAATATAAAATATCATACTTTCTTAATACTGTATGTGTTTGAAATGAAAGGGACATGGACACTTCAGAAAATTGAGGGATTACATAAATTGTTCTTTTTGGAATTGGGACGTCCATATTTTTTTTTCAATGATCGAAGTTATGATGCTTTTGACTTCTGAAGCCAACCAGATTACTTTATTTCATTATTTGGAACTTGATATTTTGGGGTGAATTAGGGCAAAAAAAAAAAAAAAACAGTAGTCCATTCGTGTCTAAAAAATAGTCGTCACGATTAGTCACCGAAAATGATAGGCCAGGATCCAAAATTCAAAACTTGAATAGGTTGGAAATAATGTTGTAATTACAAATTTATATAAATGTGGCGAGTTAATTTAGCAATTGCCCTTTTCATAAATACATAAAGATGATCGCTGTAATCTTCATAGGTAGTAACGCTTCATTGCTCATTATGCATTTTTAATGTGCATATCACTTATGTAGCAGTCTCATATTAATATTTTTTAAATAGATTTTTTTTTTTGGTTTGGTTTTGTATTTTTTGGTATCATTTAATTTTATAGTATATATTTATTACTCCATTCATCCCGAATTTCTTGATGCGCTTCTTTTCGGCATGTGAATCAAAGAGTTTTCGTTTAGGATTGAAGTGTGGTTGATTAATATTATTTTAATAAATTAATATATTTAATTATTAAATGGATTACTTTCAGTAACAAGAAAACACCTAATTAAATGGATTATTAATGTTATTCTTGTATTATAATGCCTAGTTATTACTACTATAAAAGGAAACGTGTCAAGAAATGTGGGACGACCCAAAAAAAAATACGCGTCAAGAAAAAAGGGACGAAGGGAGTATAACTTTATTCATATATTATTGTCACACCAACTGTGAACATATTACTCCTTTATTAGATTTGAATGTTACACAATACATTATTCATAAATGTTTGTACCGATCAAACCTCATCATTTGTAGAATAAATATGAATGGTTAGCCGATAAATTCTCGATAAACCTCAAAATATTTTATTAAATATGTTAAATCACTTCAAACTTTGGACCGATCACTAGCAACGAGTAGATAATCGCTATTAGGGGTGAGTACTATTATCCGAAAATCGAAAACCGAACCGAAATAAAATTTTGGTTTGGGTTATTCGGGTTTTTTAATAATTTTTGGTTTTTTTTTTTCTTAGTGCAATTTGGGTTTTGGGTTCGGGTTCGGGTTTTTTTTTTACCACCCGAAAAACAAAAAATTCAAAATATTATTTATTTTAATTATTATTAATATTTTATATATTTATATATTATTATTATTTATAGACTTTGGCAATTTATCTTTGGTGATTGTAATATTTAGTTTATATTTGATATGAAATTAGTTAATACTTCCTCCGTCCCAAGATTCTTGACACCTTTCTTTTTGGCATTTTCGGCACGCATTTCCACGCTTCTCGGTGATGAGTTTTAAAATGAATTTTTGAGATATTTTTCTTTTTACAGGATACTACGAGTGTCACAGTATCCCGTAAAAAGAAAAATACCTCAAAAATTCATTTTAAAACCCATCACCGAGAAGCGTGAAAATGCGTGCTGAAAATGCCAAAAAGAAAGGTGTCAAGAATCTTGGGACGGAGGAAGTATTTGTTTTTATGGTTTAATTGCAGTAGTACAAATATTATTAGTATTGATTTTGGATGAAAATTAGGTGTGTTAATTAAAGTTAGAATTGAATAAAGCAAAAAATATATATATTTTAATATTTTAAAAATAATTTGGGTAAACACCGAAAACCGAAATAAACCAATATTAATTTCGGTTTTTCGGGTTCGGGTTTTTTGAAATTCGGGTTCGGGTTTGTTTTTCAAAACTCGATTTTTTTTTTTTTTCAGTTTTTCCAATTTTACAAAAAACCCGAACCGAAACCCTAATGCTCACCCCTAATCGCTATTTGAAAAAGTACAACTTCCTCTAATAATATCAATTAAAAAAAATATATTCGAATTGGAGTATTTATCAATAAAGCAAAATGGCCCAATTCCATTCTATCACGGTATCACCACCTCCACATGCAGCATAGCAAATGGACAAATGAATTTAATTTGTAGCTTAAAGTTAATCATATGATGTCTCCTAACATCCAAATTATGAAACTGATTGCTCAATATCATTGACATTCCAAAATGACAACTATTCCTTTATTCCTTTATTATTTTTATTTTTTTAAATAGTTCTACCAAACCTGATATTTGGAGTTAAACTAAAAATTTTGGCAGTAATATTTATGTGTTTTTGAATAAAATAACAATTAAGATATATATTACACTCCTTCTGTATACAAAAAGTATGTTGTTTTTGCCGTTTTTGTCCGTCTACCAAAAGTATAACACTTCCATTTTAATACATGAGTCCACTGATTTTATCACTACCTTTTAAACCTGACAACTTACACACAATTATCCTTTGTTGGATCTCATTTTCTACTCATCTAAACACTAAATAATTTTTATTTTATTTTATTAAAACTTGTGTCACCAAGAGTGCACCGTACTCTTGATATTAATGCTATATAATATGCAAATGAAGGTACATAGAAAAGCAAGCCTAGTAAATATATAGTACCATTTATATCTAACATATAATGCCTCTAAAGATCAAGAATTTGCAACATTTATTTCTGCTCCTCTATGAAGTTCAAATCATAAACTCTGGCTCAAGGGGCTATCCTTTTCTTCACTAGCTCCGTCTTCTTTCGCTCCTCCAGCTTCCACCTTAACATCAATGGCCCCGATAACATCAAAAGACTCGACACGTTCATCTCCCTCAGCATCGTTATTCAAGTTGACGACGCCATTGCTATTGAGCAAGATATTGTCATGATCAAAGCCTTGAGGAGCATAATATGGGACCGAGACCGAAGGATTTTTGGGGAATAAAAGCCCGAGATCGGAGGGCAAAAGGGGAGGAATAGGCCATAAGGATAATGCTTCTTCTCCTAAGTAGAGAGACTTAGTAGTAGGTGAAAAATTTACTTGCTCATAGTTTTGCCTTTCCAATTCTTGCATTTGATGCTTTTCATCAGCTGCATTTAGTGTCTGCATAAGCCTGTTGTAGTCGAGCTGCGGATTCTGGTGCGGCCTATGTATCGAATACGTGCCCGGTATGCTATGAAGGTAGCTGAACTTTCTTTGTATACTTAACGCCATGTTGTGGTCTTCAACAATCTAAATAAATCAGATATTCTTGCTTAATTTGAATTGCTAACAACTATAAAGAGGAAGAAGATCATATACATGCCTTATCAAATGAGCCAAGTTGAATTGCACCTTCTCGAACTGATATTAGTGCAATAGTCTGTCATATATGAAAAAACAATGTTCAAAATTTGATGAAATGTAACAAAAATTTAGAAAAACATGCATTTTTTTTTTCTTACCTCAATGCCTGAGCTGAACTGAGCCTCCCATGCTCTAGGCTGCTGTTAATTAAAAAAAATGATTCAAGAAAATAATAAATGGAATCAAATATGAAAAAGAAGTTAAGAAGAAATATTTTCTTACAGGATCAATGGAAACATTCCATGAAGAAATGGAGGTAGGGTCATTGATTTCTGTTGGGCTATCTCTAAACACCCATTTATGGCTGTTATCTGATGCAACTTTACCCACCAACCTGTCGAGAAAACGACGTCGTTAGAACGCCATAGATGCAATTGAAGAACCTTAACTTGTCTATCAATCTTACCCCTCTCCAAAATTGTAGACTTCATGAGTCATCTTGAAGAAAACATCAGCTCCAAACCTTCTCCTCCCACATCCATCTCCACCTCTTTCGCACTCGTGAAAATCACAGAACCCGTCTTCCCAAACGAGGATCCTGATCGAGACTATGGATCAACTTTGGGAAAAGACTAAAGAGGAAAGAATTCCTTAAAATTAACTTGGAATTTGGCAATGCATTATAATTACCAGTTTCTCTTGTTTCCCTTAGCTAGATCGAGAAGGCCTCCTCCATGAATATGATCCCACCTAGCCAAGATCAAAAGAAACGGATCAAGAATCGAAGATGGTATTTGTTCATCCTAACAAGAAATGGTAAGCTTACTTTGGAGGAGGATAGTTTCTAGGAACAATCCTCCAAAAAACAGCATACGCCCATTTTGAAGGAGTCGGAGAAGAATCAGAGCATGCACAAAGGCTTCTTAGTGTGTGCTGCAACAAACAGTTCATTATAGGTAGTCCCCCCTCCATACTTCAAAAGATGAAAGAAAAAGAAGAGAGAGAAAGCAAGAACTACATGAACAAAAACTACTAGTTGGAATGCATATTTTTAGTAATAAGTTTGAGTCAATAATTTTGCATTAGCATATGTGCTAAGCTCCATCACATGCTGATTTTATTTTTTTTTCTTTTCTTGGATATCTGTCTTTTTTCCTGTGGATTATATAGCATGTTGTTCTGTTTCTTGAAAAACTTAATCATGGCTTCATAAATAATCAATTTTGGAACTAGTTATATTTCTTGGAACATTTTGACAACGACGTTTTTTCTCTTTCACTTGAAAAGAATTTGTTTAGAAGTTCACTACTTCATCATTCACCATCATTAACTCTGCTGATTTGCTTACTGTACAAACAAAAAGAAGCTATTCTCTAATATGAACAGCTTCAACTTGTCTTAATCTCAGATCACACAAAGTCCAACGTTGTTATAATCTTTAATCAACAGTAGGTTTTTGGTCGACAAGACTGTTGAGAAATTTAAAACTATTCGAGTAGGGGTCGACTGCACTTAAGATTCTTGGTCTCAATCTTGCTATCACTAATCTTAATTTTATTAATTGTATGCATTTTTTCAATAATTTTAATTTATAGCAATTTAATTTAATTTTGTAATTATTTTTTAAAGTTCACTAATTCAATTAGAATATATAATTGATGTAATTAGTGATGGAATATTTGGGGTTGAGCCCAAACAGTTCGTGGTATAACTTTGGAATTTTTCACAATGTGATTAGAGCTTGGATGATTGGGCCACTAGGCACAATCCCAATTGCCATAGATAATGTGTTTTTTGTTTAGGGTTTTGTATGTGAGATACTTCAAAACCTATTTTCGGCTAATAGTGAAATTTCTCTCCTTTTAGGTTTTTACGTAAATCTATATTTTCTTTGCGTTTGCTTTTCTTATTGCTTGTCTGTTTCGACCTAGGGCTGGGATGACAAGTATGAAGTACGGTATTTCGCTGTTAGATCGCAACACCGGATTTTCATTATGGTAAGTGAAGATAAGCGATGTGCTCGCCCATATGAATTTGAAAGAGACCCTGTTAGGGCTTGAAAAGATGCATAGTTTGTGGTCGGACGAAGAAAAGAAAAGGAACGTAAAGCTCGTTCCCATATACATATGCATCTATCGAAACATATAATGCAGGATGTTTCTCAAAATTTTAGCCTCTTTTTTTAGTGCTTAGAGGATGGGGTGAATAAGCGTAATTTGGTAGATTGAGAAATAAAATAACACAATATACTCCTAATACATAGTAACAACTCAAATATTGAACTCAATTTAATTTAGACAACCCCACTAAGAAAATGCAGGTAAGACATGACTGTCAAGGAAACTATTAGCATATTGCATGCCGAACGTAAGATAGAAACACTAAAAGGCCAAAGGTATAAGAAAGGCATGTTAGAAAACAAAAAAACAGTAAACAAAGACAATTTGCGAGCTAATATAAGATGAGCAACATGCCAAAACTGTACACAGGGAAAGTTGGGGTCTATAGCACGGGTCGTGACGGGACAGGACGAGACGAATAAATGGTGGTGGTCCTCCACTCCACCCAATCCTTAAGTGAGTGGCAGAGCATCCATATAAGGCCCCATTCACCTTTTCATTGCTACTCTTTTTGGTAACAATTATACATCTTATTCCCACAATCCCGATTACATATATGGCTTCAAACCTTAAAAGAGTTATCTTCATCACCATTTAGCATAGCACCATACAAGGACAGTTCATGGAAAAAAAAATAAAAAATAAAAATCTACCAATCAATATTTTCAAGCTCCTCATCTCAATTTGATGATCCAATATTTCCCAACAAGACATATCGAAAAGGGAAAGCAGATTTACCTCGATTCCTCACTTACCAGGACATGAAAAGGCAAACTCAAGTACTAAGAGCTCTGCATTTAACCTTTTCCCTAGCCATTGATGCGACCGTGTAAGAAGAAACTAGGAGACTCCTTCATACACAGAAGCAGCAGTTTTAATATGCACGGTACTGGCAATCAGCAGTCTATTTTAGAAGGCAATTAGCAAGAGTTCAGTGTCGCTTAATGACGTTTATATAATATGGTACCCTCTCATAAGACAAACCAAGTGAAATAATGCATACAGATAGAGACTTGACAAGTCCAAATCGTAGGGCAGAAAAGAGTGCGACCCTTTTCTACAGGGACATCAATATTCAATACCATGGCCCTTCCATACCTCCAGTAATAACTTCCCTACTGTTAGCTTCTCTTATCTTTTAGGATACACAGCTTTTAATGAGGAATTCATGTCACACTAAAATTCACTTCTCATCTCTTCCATGAGTGGAAGTTATTATCCATCTCTACTGATTTATGGAAAACAATATCCTTCTAGTAAGAAACACATATTCATAACCACACAATAGGAGTTTTGCTATGTTACCTACAGCTCACATATGCATTTACATTATTTTCAGCCAGTCACAATATTTTATGAGATAAAAAGAAAAGCCCCCTAAAGATTGTAACATTTATGTCAAGAAGTGGCCTCAACAGCAAGTTAAGATAGGAGCTGACAATACCAGAGAGATTAAATTTGTTTTATTTTTAGGCTGAAAGCTACTTGTCTGAAAGCCTGCATGGAGCACAGCCAAGAGTGATGGTCAAAGAAATGAAGCAGACATTTTCTATTTTCTTAGGGAGGAAAGACAGGACCACACTTCATTCGTATAAGATCAATAAATCTGTCAAATATTTCATAAAGTATTTAAAGATGGGGTAGGGAAAAGAAAAGAAATGAAATCGACCAGGAAATTTTACATTGTGAGCGCAATCTGATAACCAAATCAGTTATGCAGTTAACTATACCTTGTAGAAGTTAAAACATGACACTGCTGAAACACATGAAAATAAACTTCACGAAAGGTCACTAGCCAACTACAGAATTAATCGGTGATGCCTTCACATGAATGCCAGAAAGAGTACAGCACTCAGAATCAAAATTTGACCTAGACATGCGTATCTTCGGAATTCTAATGCCCTAATCTACCTTAAGAACTATGGCCTTCCAGTGTTTGTCTCATCAGCAGCAGCTGCCTTCTTCCCATAGCGCTGAACAAAGAAATTTAGAAATGTATCATGGCATGGGAAAGTGAAAAGTTGAAACTAAAAACAGCAGATTTGGAGGAAAGTTAACCATGGACAGACTAACACACCTGCTTCCCAAATGTGAAAGGGACGTATTTATATTTGATCATATGCATGATTTGCCTCCTCATAGTTAAAAAGAACAGAACAGACCAGTAGAACAGAAGAATTGGCCAAAATACAGGAACATCAAAGGCACTGAAGAATGTCAACAAAAGAGCAATACAAAAAGCCTTTACGAGCGAATGCCTACAAGAGAGAAGGAACAGAATGATCAGTCCATCCATCCTGTAGATCTAGTTCGTGATAATAAAATTAAAAATCAAAAGTGAACATACTAAAACCTCATAATTTCCTTTAAGCTAAGTATATTGGACACAGAATAAATCCTTATGGCCGAAAAACCAAGTGAGAATAGCCATGATTCCTATGAATATATGTTCAAGCGACATACTTCAAACAAACTATACTATATTGGAGATACATTAAATACTCATAACTGAATTGGAGATATAAGATATATACCTAGCAAAAACAAAAACAAAAAAAGTCAGCACCATGGTATAAAGTATAAACTGCTTAAAAACTTTAGGATAAACTTTTAGCCACTAACTCGGCTAAGAAGTAGTATAAAATTTCAATATGTCATCAAATTTTATCACCATCCCTTGCAACATAAAACTTAGTCATGGCTACTATTTTTCAAGTTTTGACTTGAGTCCTTGATTCAAATTGATATTAATCAATCGACTAAATCATTTACATCACTGCGTTCTTGTCACTGATGTTAAACGATGAGTTTTGCAAATAAATTTGTTCGCTTTCTCAATGTGAGTGCAGTACAGATTGTCAAAAGGGCAACGAGGCAAGGAACTATGGTTTGATCAAGAAATCTGAAAGCGGGCAATGATAAAGCATTCAGTTAACAAAGTGAACAGATGATGGACGAAAAGTGTTGGATAAAACTAGTATCAGCTCACTAGTTTTCAACGATGATTTTGTGCTTATCTTGCTTGCTTACTTTTCTAGGGCTGCAAAAATTGTTTTAAGGGAAACATGGCATGAAACTCCGTTTTTTACCAAGAATTCTGATGGTGGACAGTAATAAAGCATTTACTTAGGCAAGTGATTGAATAATGGACAAGATTATGATAGGACATTCTCAAATGTCAATAAGAATGAATATAGATAAAATCTAGTATCTAGATAAAGGTTCTAGCACAAATCCAGTTACATTCAGTGATTTTACGACAGTGATACCACTACTACAGATGTCAAATCATTTTGAAAGACTTCAAGATGTTTCTTAGGTCAATGATATAGAAATATATCTCTAAATATTTACATAATTTTTTATACTATGTTTCTATAAGCAACATCTCTATTGTTCAAGAATCAGGATCCTGCATCATTGGATTAATTCATTCCTTACAGAATGCCAGGGTAGAGTCCTCTAAAGTTCAAACCATTCCTCTCACTATAGTGTTTTTACTGTGATGAAGATATCCAGTAGAGAAGTAAGCCTACATTTATGGTCCTTTATTTCTCTACGGCTGTGGACTATGAACATGTATGTTGAACCCGACTACAGAATCACTGGTGTGAAAGCACAGTTGTAAACCCGATAAAATGCCACAGGATATTTCTGGTGAAGGTAATAAATGCTTAAAATATACTCGTCACTACTCAACCCAGAAACTGTACTAGTAAATTGCTCAGGAGGTGAGAGAGGTTGGACATCTGAGCATTATCCGAAAAGACAAATCAGCAACAAGATTCTCATATAAAGCTTAATAAAGTTGAATCATCACTGAAACTCATTAAGCGAAACTAAATGATTTTTTCATATATGTGTGTGTGTGTGTGTGTGTGTGTAATTGCATATCTCATGCTTCTAGCTGTATAGTAATTTCGAAAGAGCGATATTGAATTTTTCAACTTAATGACAAAATGTAGATGCGGATTGTTTTGATGAACAAGGCCAGGTTATAAATGGATTGTCTACAAAAAGTGCTTTGTCAACTACTTTAGCTCGTCAGACAGAGGTTCTGACATGACTTCCATTTTGCCGATATTTTAGAGACCAAGAATGTGAATAATAGCTTGCCTATCTTTTGGTCTCTTAGAAGAGAACTAAATATCTGGCCAGAAGATTTAACATAGCAAATGAAATGAACAATGCCCAGAGTTACAGCATTCTCAAAGCACACAAATATTCACACAGTTTTCACAGCATGCTTTTAGTTTTAGAAGTAGAAAAGCTTCATGCACATGCGAAATGCAAGTGTTGGGCCAACCTTTTGGCCAAAGTTTGAACTCTGAGAAGTCTTCCACTGAAATTCAAATGAACTCTAAAGTCAAATTTCACATACTTTAGGAATATGGGCCAGAAATATAATTTGCTCACTTTTTCTTACTTGTTTCATGAATTATTTCCAAGCAAGAGGAGACATTAAATGATCAAAGAAAACCATACGATTTCACTCAGTGATGATCCAGCTGCATGAAAATTGAGGCACATGCAAATGTGCAGAGCTAACAAAGATTTGTTTCCAAAGGAACGGGAACATAATATGAATAGCATACAAAAGATTCAGTGCAATACTGTGAGCACAGACACCACAGGTAATGCACCATTTCTAGTGAGAACTGGCAAACTAACTTCTCCTATCCGCGGGAAGTCGGAACCATTATCTTTGCTTTGGCTTTACCCATTCTAGACACGCACATGCCACTGGAAGGAAAAGTCCTGGCTACACTTACCTAAACTCAAAAAAAAATACGGTAAAACATCAACACAAGAAAAACATAGCAATTGCTGAGCACCAGTTAATTAGACAGGTATCAGATATTAAGTTACTTGTAAAAGTGTCCCTACGAGAGTGACTAGTAGTGGGTGCTCAAAGTTCTCCAAAGAGTTTCCATTCCCTAACAGACACGAACTAACACAAATCAAGAATAATTAGGATGCTCAACCTTTTCACCTGGTGGAAGTGTGGAACACATTGACTAAATATCCATTTCACGATTCCCATATATAACTAGCTACCAGTTCAAACCATCCTTACTAGAATCAAGCCAAGCTGTTCTGCTTTGAATGCCTTCATCCTACTTCACTCCATATTTTTTTAACTAAGGCACATAAATCTCAGGTTTCTCTCTGTACAATCCCAGTGGCCCCCTTTCAGTCATGATGCACATTACAATTCACTAGTTGCATCAACCCTGAACCTCAATACGCATAGATCATTGGCATGAACTGCCATTAAATTTCTTCAACCTTATTAACAGTAACTAAATGCACAATCTCAACAATATCATTCCTCTTAAGTCACAATGTATTTACTAATGCCGTGAATGATCACTAATCAACAAAATCGTTACAGCATAGACTCTGATACACTCTAGATGGAAATACATTGCTAGATTAAGTCCTACGTAAGATGCTTTAAGTCAAGCCATACCCATAAACACTGTCAAACCAGTAATTGCACAGAAATTAAAGACGATCAAGGCAAAAATTAACATGTGAAGAAAATACTATCACATCTAACCAGAACTTGAATTCGGGGAGGCGGCGGACGAAGGGGCGAAACTCCTCGGAGCCGCGCGTGGGGAGGGCGGGGCCGTCGGTCAGCCCCTGGATCTCGGGGTCCACCTGAGGCGAGAGGAACGCGATCAGCAGCTGCAGGATGTAGATCCCTAGGCCGTAGGTGATGATGTAGAAGCCTTGGACCACGTACACGCGCAGCGCGTATACCGCCGCGATCGCCGCCAGGAAGATCCATCTGTACAGAACCAACGGCGTCGATTTGTCGAGGAGATGCTGGTAGCGCCGCCACGCCTCGTGGCTCAGTTGCTTGACGGAGGAGGTGCTCGTGTTATCGTCGGCAACGCCTACTCCGCCGCCGGTATCCATTTCTCAATTTTCTTTCACCTCTTTTTTTTGGTGATATTATTAACTATTACTGTATTAATCAGTGCATTTAAAAATTAAAAAAAAAATGGAAAGAGAATAAATCAATTGTGAGTGACCACTGACTGAGGGAAAACGGTAAACGCTTTTCCTTTGCAATTCGCATGGATCATTTTATTTTTTTCCTTCTTTTCAAGTTTCAAAAGTTAATAGTCAAAAGATGGATTTTAAACATAGCCCCCATACCCCCCCCGTTCCAATCCAAAATCACATAATAGAAATAAATTAATTTTAAGTTTATAAATATACCCTTAGATAAATGTTAGGATTGAATTATATTATAAAAAAAGGTATAGTTATAATTATAATTATTGTAGAGCCGGTCAAAATTCGTTGGTCAATTAACATTGCAATTTTTTTTTTTTAATGTTAGGATTGAATTATATTATAAAAAAAAGTAAGCTAATAATATTTCTTTAAGTTTTACAACGCTCTTGCATAGTCATGTCAAAGCGCCCGTAAAGATTTAAAGATGTAGTATTTTTTTTTTTAGCTACATTTTGAATACCAAGCCGTCAATTTGGTTCGATATAATAGAAGAGCATGTCAAACAAACATGTCATATTATCCTTTAGATATTTATTACTATGTCTCATTTCACTTGTTCCATTGTATTATTTTATACCTTATATATATTTAAAATATTAGACAAGTGAAATAGAACGAAGATAGTATGGTTTAGTATAAATGTATAATTAAAATTATGAGATTTTAAGAAAATAAAAATAAAAAATTGAGAATATTCCACATATAGTTCAATTAGAGGTAGCATAAGCATTCACCATTTAATTTACATTTTAAACCACTCGTTCTTCGGGTAAATTATATGCTAAAAATGTTTTCACATGAAAACCTCTCACCTCATTATTTAAACATTGATTTTATCTCTCCTCCCCTCTCTCACATTTTTATGAAAAAGGTTTGTAGCATCACCTTTGCCCCTTCTTCATGTCATTGTAATAATCAAAAAATAAATCTTGAACTATTTAATTTCGAACTGTCCGTTATTTATTAAAAAAAATAACAAAAAATAGGTCAATTAGAAACATGTCAATCCACTCGTTCACTCTAATTAAAAATTAGTTACATTGCGAAACTTTTACGAATGAATTGACATAATAAAATCACTTCAAACTCAACTATTAAATTCTTTTTTTATATATTCTTATTAATATATCACAACGAAAAGTAATATCCAGTCGAATCTCGATGGGTAACCTACCTTAAATTATACCATATCAATATATAAAAAGGTTAAAAATCCACTCTACATCCATAACTTTGTCAAATCAGACGCTCTTTGTATTTGACATTTTCTATTGCATGTATAGGTCGATTGATTATCATGTGTCCATAATATTTTCAAAATTATAATTAGAAACTTTCATAAACAAAAATAACCAATATTATAAACACGTGGCAATAATCGACCAATGCAATAGGATGTCACGTGAAAATGCAATGAAACTTTATACGGATTTTGAGACATATAAATAAATTAATAAAAAATAAATTCTAGATTTTCATATCCAGTGCACTTTTTTTTAATCAATATATTCCACTAGATGCACAGTTTTACCTATATGAGCTATCAATTTATAAATAATTTTATCAAAAATAAAAATTAAAAAAAGAAAAACACTTTGTATTATATCGACACAGTATAGCCCCACCAAAAATGGGAGTTGAGCAATAATATAATGATTCCAAAAAGAAAAAAATCTCTTTGTCAAAATGCAGTAGAAGCACAGGAACGAACAAAATCAACATCAACACAAGAGGGAAGTCCAACATCACAGTACAAATCCAGTTCCTAATTTCAAAAAAATACTACTACACAATGATTCTACTATGCATGCAACAATTTCATAGAGAAATTACAAGCTTGTCATTTTTTCATAGCTCATGAGTATGGCTTTGTACATTGAATTTAGCTAGCAATTTATAATACTCCGTCCGTCCCAACTATGTTGAATAGACTCACTTGAATAAAAAAGAAGACAAGATAGTTGGGACGGAGGGAGTAATAGAGATTAAGATTTCATATGCTTGTCCGAGAGCAACTTGCGTGCACCAAACACAGACCCAATTTTCTTTTTGTATACTGTTTCAGCTATATACAGTCTTAAAATAGACTCACAAATCCTACTTTTGAGATTTTCTTTTTGTATAATGCTATTTCTTGTGCTGATGCTAAGTGATGAATTGATTGCTCAGTATTCAGTCTATAGTAATAGAGAGCTAAGAGTTGATTTGTTTCACCAGGGTGATATAAATGAACTTTGCTATTCATTCACATTCATCTTCAGCAATGATAATACAATTTCAATGTCCAAACCCAAACCAATAGCAGATGACAAAGATATACTTACAAGTTCTAATGAGGTCGAATCGAAGAATTTCGTTGTAGGTCAAACCTGAGAACCAATCTAAGCTTTTCTTTTTCCTAAGAAACCAATGCTAAATGTTCTGTATCACTTCATAAATCAAACAAACTAGCAAGAGAGTAAAACTTTAATCATAATTCTTGATGATAATCGCTATAGTGAGGCATGAATGGCACGCAAAATACTTACAATGAAGCAAATTCCTCTCCTTATTCCGCATCGTTTCTTCCCAAATGACTCCGGAATCTCCCACCAAAACTCGGCCACCTCCTAAACGAGCACACCACCAAGCTCCTCTCTCTGAAAGAGCCAAACCTCACCTTAAACGACGTTGACCTATCATTGCTGCTCGAAGCAACATCAACAGCGCCTTCCTCAATTGCATCCGTCAACACAGGATCAATTACATCCAAATTCACAGTAAGAGAGTCTCGACTCTTTCTCAACAAATCCGCACCCTCAGAGGTGACTCCTCCACACTTTCTAACCTTAACTTTAACAAGATTAGGACACCCTTCGGCTAATGCTTCCATGCCATGATCAGAAACAGGGCAACTCTTGATGCATAGCTTCTTCAAGGAAGCACATTTTGCAGCAATGCAAGTGATCTCAGCATCCCCTATCGTTTCGCTACCACACAAAGCCAACCTTTCTAAATTTAGGCAGTTAGTAGCTAACTTATCTAAACTCAAATGCGTAGGATTCACACCAATCAAGACCAATTCTTGTAGGTTAGGGCAGTTTAAGGCAATGGCGATCAAACCGTAATCGCTTATTCTATTAGTTCTCCATCCATCGATGCGGAGTTTCCTAAGTAACTTACATTTCTCGGCCACATTCATAAGCCCAACATTTGTGCATTCAGCAGTTTTCACCAAATGCAGAATTTCGAGATTTGCAGAAGAATTGGAAATGGCGGAAAGCCCTACATCACTAACCTGAATCCTCTCGAGGTGAACCTCCACAAGCCCATCGACTCCATCGGCAATAGCTCCAAGCAATTCATCCCAATCGCCAGAACACCTAAGCAGCTTCAAAATCTTCAAATTCTTCGCCGCCACAATCAGCTGCCCGAAAAACTGCGCGTTGTATAGATCCTTGAGGCAGATCATTTTCAGCGCCGCCGCCGCCTTCCCTGGCCGAATTGGCTCCGCGGCAGCTCCATTAGTGATGCCGCGCAGCCGCTTCACCGACAATTCCTCGATAAATTCGCAATTATCGAGAATGGCATTCAAACCTTTCGCCCCAAAGCTGCAAGATCCGCACGAAAACTTGCGCAAATTCCTGCAGTTCTGAGCGAAACCAGCGATTCCATCGTCGGTGAGCTCGCGGCAGGCGCGGAGCTTCAGCCTGATGAGATTCCCGCACTTGAGCGAGATCGAAATCAACGTGTCGTCGCCGATGCTGACGGATCTACGGTCGCATTTTAGGGTCAACTTAGTGACGGCGTCGAAGCGAGAGAGCAATTTCGGAAAGACGCCGGCGAGCTGCGACTGGGCGTTGAGCGCGAGGCGGTGGCGGCTCTGGGCCTCGACTGCTAGCCAGCGGCGGCAGACCAAGGAGGACCGCTTCCGGTCGCCGGCGGAGAGCGAGTGGAAAATGATGGCCAAGCATTCATCTGGGAGATCCGATGTGTAGTCAAACCCAGAAACGACGTCGTCGGAGTCGGCGTTGAGGGCAGAAAGGTTTTCAGTCTCCCAGTCTAATTCAGGCGATGACGTGGGCCTCGACGCCGAAGCCGATTGACCCATGAGAGAGAGAGAGAGAGAGAGAGAGAGATGGATTTTGAGGAAGAGGAATCAAGAGGTGTCAGGTGAGGATGAAAACAAAGGGCTTTTCTATATAGGGTTCTAAATTTTGGATTAATCATTGAATTGAATTTTTTCTATTTTTTATAAATATTTTAGTAGGTAAGAAATTGAGTGCGGGCGATCGCATTTTGTTTTGGAGGGTGAGTTATTTTACATTGGAACGTACGTTATTGCTGGTGCTTCAAGTTTCGGAAATTTTATTTCCTAAGTTTTTGTTTAGTAATCTCCTCAAAGTATATAAATTTTACTACATGTTTTCCGTTTTTACATTTAACTTTTAGTTAATCTTCTTATAATACATGGATTTTTAATTTATTTGATTTTTTTTTTCTCCTAATCAGATTGATCTGGCAAAATTAAAGTGATGCGGCAAGCAATCTTACATTCTCTCTCACTGCATTTCTATCGTTTCTCTCCCAAATCATGTGACCAACACATTCTTCTTTTTTTATACTCCGTATCACTTTTGTCATCTTTGTCCGCTATAAGAAATACAGCGGACGTTTACAAGCACAACATTGTATGGAATTTTGATGGCGTGATCTTCTTGGTGGCCATGGCGGTGGGTATGATACTTGTCAATGTTGTCACATTTATTGATGACGTTAAATTTCTTATAGCCGACGAAGATGGCTACAGTGATATAGAGGAAGATTAGGGCCGCCATGATTGTAAGATTTGAGAGAGATGGACAATTAAAAAGAGAATGTGGGATTACTTAACACGTCATATTAATCTTACCATCATACTTTTAACTTTGTCACATATCATATTTAATTCAACTTGTGATTCTTCACTTCACCATTGGAATTATTTTTTGTCACTTATCTTTTGAACTACTTATTTTAGTTGTCATCTCAATCCACTATCTATGATGATAGATATCCATGATATATTTAGTAGAATATATATATAATGTATATATACGATTTAAAATCCGTAGTAACTAAAAAGGAAAAGTGGACTAGTAGGTTGGAACTAGAGTTTTCAACTAAGCTAGACCGGCCCAGGCCCACATTGGCCCACCAATTTCTAGGACCAGCCGGCCAGGCCAACGAATGGAGCGCGTTAGGCATCGGCTGGGTTTTTACTGAAATTAGGTCCACTTGAGGCTTGACGCCTGTAAAACGCACAATAGGGGCCCATTTCAACAGGGCAACCCGGCCCAACCCACATCATCGGTTAAATAGGGCTAGGCCCAGGCTAGCTCATAACAAGCTTAGGCCGAGCTGGGCTGAGCCGGCCTGACCCATTTAACACCTCTAGTTGGAACGGATGGAAGTACTTACTAATGATGAATAAACGAGTGGTTCTCTTGATATACTTAGCTAAAAGACAAAACTCCGTTCTATATTTCTACTCGTGCGCTAATCATTCATATAAGAAAATATCCTTATGTTAAAATGTGTTATTTAATTTTTTGAAACATTCTAAATTTTTGTGGAACGAGGTATAAAGTGCATTTTTGTTGTTGTATGGTTTCGTTGTAGAAGACATTTTAAGACAAGTTGTGATACTTTTGGATTGTCATGTACGGTAATGACTTCTAACTGATCCACACACTATTAATGCGTCCAACCCAGTGGCGGATCCAGAAAAAAATGACCGTGGGGGCTTTACATTTAATATATATTTTAAAATATAATACTTCATTAATGTATTAATTATTAACATGTCTTCTTTAGTTGTCTGCATTTGGAGAGTTACAGTTGCAGACTTGCAAGAACTCTCTCTCCCATTTTTTTGTTCATCTTCAGACTTCAGCCCCTTCTCATCTTCTACATTTCATCATTCTCTTCTTCCAAAGCTTCAAGAACATGAGGGTTGAAGTATAATTTTATTATTATTTTCTAATTTCATAGTATTAAAAAAATAAAATTGAGTAGGGGCTTAAGCCCTCTCCCCTCATAAGGTAGATCCACCCCTGGTCCAACCACAATACTATGATACATGGGATTTTGTTAGCATAAGTTACTTTTTTCCTTTTCACTTTTCATATCCGACCCTATAAAACTAAATTTATGATATGGAAGGTGTATTTAATACTTACGGTAACAAAATAGGGTTAATACCCCTAATTAGCCACTATGACTAATAATGAACAAATTATCAGAGGCTGGTATGCACCACCATGTTTATGACTGAAGTATAAAAAATATCAAACAAAGTTGTAAATGCGAATTACACACAAATGCAAGGCTCCTCTGTTTGCATTAACTTCACCAAATCTTCCTTCGCTCCACCAAATATTGTAAACCTGAGATAATAATACAAGTACCTTATTTATTTATTTTTTATCAGAATCCAAGTACCTTATATAGAGCAAAAGAAAGAGGGAAAAAGGTTAATTTATATAACTTGAATACCAAACTAAGACAAATGATGACTTGTGTAGACATATTTACTATTGAAATGTAATAATTAAGCATCCAAGTATCTTCAACACATAAAGATCAATCTAAGCATATAAAGACAAAATGCGACATGCTGGAATAAATGAAGTTTGAACTAATAAAAAAACCATAGGATATTCATCATAATTAGTTTTATTCATCTTTCTCTACTATTTGAAGATTAGTTTTTATAGAAAGAATAAAACTAGAAAAATATTAGTTTCGAAAAAGATGTAAGTGGTAATTAAGTTGAGAACTCCTATCATCAAATTAAATACCTTCAAATTGTTACACGACTTAAATTGCAATATTCTTCAAATTTCTCACTGAAATGGTAATGAAACAATATTATCATGGGGAAACATAAAGATTTAAAATATCTTACTTCAATCTCGTCGCAAAAATTGGCTTTTGATTTTTAGCAATTATGTGCGTGCTTCATTCATCTTAATTCTATCTGCAGGAGAATCCACAGAGCAATGCAAAGCTAGTTCAAGTATGGATGATGCACATTGCATATTCTTGTTAAATTGTTCTTCATCCATATCCATCACTAAATTGGCATCTATCACCTCATCCGGTATCTCAGCAAGTGAATTTTCAACCCAACTTTTTAAGTTCAAATCTCCAACGAACATATAATCGCTAGGCCTTTTTCTCGTAAACGTTTCCATCAACGTAATGCCATAGCTATACACATCACACCTTGTCGAAACTAGCCCTTCCGAACCATACTCTGAAACAACCAAAAAAATCATGTTGCATCAACCAAATGTATACATTTAAAGGCATACTCTTTGATGGGAAAGGAAAAGAACGGATAAGAAAATGTTGAAAATTTTTATCTCATAATATGGTCTCACACGTGCTTTATAATATGTTCTCTAAGGTTGAAAATATTATCACTTCAAACAGGTGGAAAAGTATTATCATGATTTGAAGTGAAAATGTGAAAAAATAACAGCCCAAGGAAAATTTCCCCTCTTACTCGGGGAAAATTATCTATCAAAGAGAATGTAAGAAAAAGGAAGAAAACAAAGACACACAAACACACACATATATATATATACATATATATATATATAGTTTGGTTAATATGTAAATAAATCCTCGTGTGTTAAATAGGAATGAATCTGAACTATTGATCTTAATCAAATTTATGGCTATTATTAATTTAAGCATGGTTTCAAGGTACAATAAGCATGATTTCATTTAAGCATGAATTAGTACATTAAAAGCATAATTATAATAAGCATAATTTTATGCACATTTAAGCATAGTTTTATATACCTTTAAGCATTTTTAATATTTTAATATGCCAGAATTTATTAACACACGAACCATTCCCTATATATATTACTGGATTGAAAGCGAGCTAAATGCAATCAACATGAATTCACCTGGAGCAATGTAACCCAGTGTTGCAAAGGTTTTGGTTAACACAAAACTATCCCCATTGCTTAACAACTTTGCTATCCCAAAATCGCTCACGTGGGCAACCATGTCTTCATCTAACAACACATTACTTGGCTTCATATCGCTATGAACAATGGGTGTCGAATAACCATAGTGAAGATACTCCAAAGCTGATGCAACATCAATCATTATATTTAATCTTTCCATCAGACTCAAGCAATAGTTGTGGGAATACAACCATTGTTCAAGGTTTCCTTTCGGCATATATTCAAGCACTAATGCCTTGAACTCTTCATTGGAGCAACTGCTTATGACACTCGTAAGATTCCTGTGCCGAATGTTTCGCAACATCTCACATTCGACGTCAAATCTCCTTAAGATACCTTTTAATTGCATGTTAAACACCTTGACAGCAATAACCTTCCCATTGCTGAGAACACATTTGTAAACGGAGCAAGAACTCCCAGTACCGAGTAAATTGCTTTCATTGAATTGTTCAGTTCCTTGCACAAGTTCATAATAAGAGATTCTTTCTGGCTCAATGGATATCAACTCATCAACTTTACCAGTTGCTTTATTTATTCTGTTATATCTGACAAAGATAACGGCCAAAGAAACAACCATAATAAAACCCACAACTCCTAAAATAATAAATAGAGCCAATTTTACCTTCTTTCTCTTTGATCCGTGATTGGAAACTGCAGGGCAAATCCGGACATGAAACCTTGGAACTCCACACAATGCCTCATTACCCTTAAAAGATTCTCTAGTAAAGTTTTTGAAAGAACCGCCATCAAGAATTTCTCCGCTTAAACTATTGAACGAGACATTAAAGTAATAGAGGTGCCGAAGTGCTTCCAGAGACTTTGGAATGGAACTGGAGAGGTTGTTGTAGGACATGTCAAGAGTTACCAAACTGATCATGCTCCCCACAGACACTGGAATGAGACCTTCTAGTCTATTATGCGCCAACGACAGATTAACTAAATTTTGCAACTTTCCAATAGTGTTGGGAATGGATCCCAACAACTGATTCATTGATAGATTAATATAGATTGCTCCTACTAAGTTACTTATCTCTGGAGGTAAAAAAAACCACTCAATGAATTCGAGGACAAGTCAACATGTGTCAAATCTTCTAGGCCCCACAAGCTCGAAGGTATGCTAGAATTCAACATGTTTGAGCCTAGAAAAATATTTCTTAAAGAAGAGACATTTCCCAAACATGTGGGAATCGGGCCTGAAAATTGATTCCGGCTAATTTCTATATCACTGAGAGCATGTAAATCGCATATAGAAATAATCCTTGAAGCTCATGCAAATATTTGATAGTTAGTGGAATATTACCAGATAAATCATTGTTACGTAAACTCAATGCCATCAAAGAGCTTAAGTTTCCTATCTCAACTGGAATGTTGCCATTCAGTTTGGAGTTGTCGATATCAAGTAATCGGAATCTGGAAGATAAATTTCCGACAGAAGTTGGAATTGTTCCGTATAGAGGATTAACACCAAGTGTCATACGTCTAAGAACCCTGCAATTTGTCAATGAAGTAATGAAGTTCAGATATGAAGAAGAAGAAGAAGAAGAAGAAGAAGAAGAAGAAGAAGAAGAAGAAGAAGAAGAAGAAGAAGAAGAAGGTGCATTTGAAAGATTGTTGTCATGCAGCTCCAGAACACGGAGAAGTCTTAGGTTGCCGAGATCAGAAGGTATATATCCACCGAGTTTATTCTCAGAAAGTACGAGGAATCTGAGTTGAGAACAGTTAGATATAGAGTTGGGTATTGATCCTGTAATGAAATTCCTGCCAAGATAAAGCCCATCAAGAAAGGGAGAGCCATGACATAAAGAGGTTGGAAGAACGCCTGAGAGAGCATTGACTTCAAATGCAAGAATTCGAATAGCTGAAATGTTAAATAGCTCTTGCGGAATCCAACCACTGAAAGTGTTCTGTGTTAATGACAAAGTTTGGAGTTGGTAAAGTTGGCCAATTTCACTTGGAATAGCCCCTGCACAACATTAAGATAAATTAGATTGAATATCTCTTTTTTAAGGATTGCTCTTCTACCCACCGTGTGCACATTTAATGTGTCATAACTTATTTGGTAGTGTCACGTCAATGATTTTTTTTGTTTAGTGTTTAGTTTTTTTTCAATAGGGTTTAGTTTATTGTTTTGTTAGGATTTATATTGATAAGGTATAATAATAATAATTTTTCCTTAAATATACTACCGTCACATCAGTCATATGCACATTAAGTATGCCACAGTGGGTGGAAGAGCATTTCTCTCTCTCTTTTTTTGAGTGGGTGAGATCTTCTGTCTCCATGTCTCAAATCTTAATTTTTACTATATTAGTTTTATTATTCTTTATAAATAAAAAATACTACTCCATCTGTCCATGATCTATAGACCAAAAAATTTGGCACGAAGATTAATATATTTTGATGATATGTTAATAAATTAAGGTGTTAAAGTGGAATAATTGTGGGCCCATTTTATATTTTTAAGTGTATTAAAGTGTTAAAATGATAAAGTGTAACCAAAAAACTAAATAGTCTATAGATGGTGGACGTCCTAATATAGTAATTAGGTCTATAGATCATGGATGAATGAAATACAGAGTATAACATAGTAAATCATACTCCGTAATAGATTTTTATAAATAAGATTTAATTTTTTTTAATTATTATATACCCTAGTTTTAGATTTACCGACCCTAATCTATACCTATTATAGAAGAGTCTTATTTTATAAAATTAAATTTTATAATAATAATAATAATAATAACCAAAAAAGAGTATATTCTGCTTCCGATTAAAGTCCAATAATTCCATTCAATAGATAATTTGAAGTTAAGAGTTAATTCTTCGAAATTTGACCGATGGATTCCAGACAACTTTATAAAGCAAATCCACTTTGATAGATTTGAAGTTAAGAGTATTATTAAATTTAATAATACTTTGGCGACAAAAAAGCTAAAATGAGTATATCACACAACGAACTATTGAAATTCTTTAAGAGTAGGACTTTAAAAGAAACAAGCAATATGATTGTAGCAAAATATTACTATATTCTACGGTGCTCATAACAAAATAAAGAAATTCCATCTGAAAAATCTGAAGAAAAATGCAAAGTTAAGTTAGTAAAAATTTCGAGATTGAAGAAAAAAATATTAAGAGCAATAAACTGAAAAATCATTAAAAAAAATAAAAATAAAATAAATAAATAAAAAACCAAATAACTTTTACTGACAAAAATTATTCGAGCAACATTAGGTTTTTTTTTTTCATAATAAGTTTTTGAAGTTCTATATATGAGCGAGATAATGTTATATATATATACATATATGCTGCAAAAAGAATTATTGAATTGGCATATATACCTGCGAATAAATTTTCCGAGAGCCACAAGCTTGTTAACGTTGTAAGATTCCCGACATCCCTTGAGAGATTCCCAGTGAATCTGTTACGCCATAGTTGTAAGGTATCCAGAGAAGACATATTCATGAATATCTTAAAATCAATTGGCCCCTCAATCTCATTTATTTCAACACCAAAAAGAATCAGTCCCTGAAGATACCCAATCTCACGTGGTAGTCTACCTGCAGTTAAATTAGTAAAGAATGTATAATCATTAATCAAACATCAACTACAGAAGAATCAGACCGATTACAATTTTTATATCAAATTAAAGTAGGGGTGAGCATTTGGGTTTCGGTTCGAGTTTTTTGTAAAATTGAAAAAACCGAAAAAAAATTGAATTTTGAAAAAAACACCCGAACCCGAAAAAATCGAATTTTGGTTTTTTTGGTTTTTTCCTGAATTATTTTTTAAATATTAAAAAATATATACTTTTTGCTTTATTGACTTCTAACTTTAATCAACACACCTAATTTTCATAAAAAATCAATAATAATAATAATAATAATAATAATAATAATAATATTTTACTACTACAATAAATCATAATATCAAATATTAACTAATTTCATATCAAATACAAACTAAATATTACAATCACCAAAGATATATTGCCAAAATATATAAATAATAACAATATATAAATATATACAAGAATAATAATAATTAAAATAAATAATATTTCGGGTTTTCAGTTTTTTGGGTGGTAAAAAAAATAACCAAACCCAAACCCGTAACCCGAATTTCACTAAGAAAAAAAAATCGAAATTCTTAAAAAACCCGAATAACCCGAACCGAAATTTAATTTCGGTTCGGTTTTCGATTTTCGGAGAATAATGCTCACCCCTAAATTAAAGGTCTCAATATGATCTTTTATTTAATTAAGATCAATCATCAATCTATTTTTATGAATCTATAATGTTCTACTTTGAAAAGATTTATGAAATCTGAATTAAAATATTGGTCCTAAAATTATGTGCCGAAAACAAATGGGACTAATATTGAGGGACCAGAGGGAGTAATACCGTTCAGATTGTTGGTGCCGAGAGCTAAAAACCGGAGTGATGTTAAGGAGCCGATCTGTGCAGGTATGGGCCCACTAAAAGAGTTGTAAGAGAGGGACAAATCCTCAAGCCTTGAACACTTGGATAAATTTGTGGGGATTGGACCACTCAACTGGTTGAAAGAAAGATAGATGGTAGTAAGAAATGAAAGATTATTACCGCACATCTCCGTTGGAAGACTTCCACTCAACTCATTGCTTGTGAACCCTAACCCTACGAGAGTCGATACATTGAAGATGGCCGACGGTACGCCACCGGAGAGACGGTTGGATTCGATCCACAGATATCGAAGATTCTGGAGCCTCCCAAACTCTTGTGGAATCACTCCACTTAGAGAATTGCAGCTTAGATCAAGATATTGTAGGTTGGTTAGGTTAGAGAGGGATCTTGGGATGGAGCCAGTGAAAGTGTTGTTGCTTAAAGACAAGATCTCTAATCTCGGAAACCGGCCGAACAATGGAGGGATGTCGCCGGTGAAGTTGTTGAATTCCAAGGAGATGAGCTTCAGGCGGCGGAGGAGGGAGAGCTCCTGAGGGAGAGCCCCGGAGGTCGAGGGAGACGAGGAAGGAGAGGTGCCCGAGCTGAGGTGGAATGGTGCCGGAGAGATTTGAGTTGGAGAGATTAAGTGCAGCTACTCTTTGGTGGCGCGAGCTGCAAGTGACGCCGTGCCAGCTGCAGACGGGGCTCGACTCCGTCCAGTTTGTGGCGAGGATACGAGAAGGATCGGAGGTGATGGAGGATTTTAGGGCAAGAAGTGCAGTTTGATCAGTGGCATTGGCATTGGCATTGGCATTGGCAAGGCTCTTTGATGTTTGAAAGGTTATTACTATTATTATGGTAATAACAACTTCAAAAATAAGCTTTTTCTCCATCACTCAAATTGAAATTAGTCCCTAGCTAATAATAATATATCACTCATTATGAAGAGATCTTATAAGCTAGCCTGTGTTGACTTCGCATTCTTCATGGGTGTGAATTTAATTGTGAACCATGTGCCAAATCTGATGCATTTACGAACGATACATATTCTACGTACTTCTGTATTTTATATATATATATATATATTTTATGACTGACACATTTTGATTTAATTGCAAAAATAGTCGCCAATTTTGAAATTTTTATGGATTATATTTTTACTAGCTCCAAACTTTTAAATCATTATATACTAAAATATTACCTCCGTCCCACCTAATTAGTTCACCTTTATATTCATATGTGAGGTATAAATAATAAAGGTGGACTAATTAGGCGGGACAGAGGGAGTACATTAGTATTAAAATATGTTGCATATATTTCTTTGACAAAGACTTGTATCAGCCCGGCCATATAGTGTGGCCAAACATTTAAAAGCAAAATAATTATTTGGCCCAATTGTTTCACTTGGCCCAAAACCAAAAAAAAATGTCTCATAAAGATATTCAATGGACCTCATTATGAGTCCGGGCTGATATAAGTGTTTTCCTATTTCTTTAGTATATATAGATAGGGGGTGAGCAGATCCCATAAAAATACTCAACTTGTATTAAGAAAAAAGAAGTATCTTAGACTATTGATTAGCCAAAATCAAATGTGTAGATTTACACTAGATTAATGTTTGCTATTAAAATTATTAAAAATATTAAAATAATAATAATAATAATAATAATAATAATAATAATAATAATAATAATAATAATAATAATAATAATAATAATAATAATAATAAGGTCAAAAAGGTAAAAAGAAGTACCATTCAATATACTGTATCTATTTTCATGCATGAATCACGATTTGTCAAGAATTAAAGAAAGTGTAGAGAGAAAAATCAACTATGAAAATCAGAATCTAAAAAACTCAAATATAATGGGCAAAGAAAGGATAAATCTCGAAATGCATTATTACAAATAAAGGTGGGGCCATATCTCCATTATTAATAAACAATAGTACTATACTAAAGGTGAGACCTAATCTCTATTATTAATAAACAATACAAGTTAATTAAAAAAAATTAAAGCTCGTGTCGTTCAAACCGGTAAATAGTTTTGGGGGTCAGAAGGGGTATATTTTTTGATGTTGCATTTTTATACATCAGTCTCATTAGTGTGTGCCCTGTTTATAGGGTCTCCATGTGGGTCAGAGAAAGAGATTTATATCTAGATCTTGTTTTAATGAACTATTTTTTACTTTTTTGGCAAAGTCAACTTTATTTCTCTATATAAAAAGGTTTACTTAATGATTTAGAAGTACAGTCGGTGTGCGCCTGAGAAAAGATTTGTATTATGAGGATTTTTTTTCAGCGGCGGCGACGGCCACCGGCCAACCGCCGGCATGGCAGCAGCCATATGAGGGGTTAGAGAAAGAAAAAAAAACCTAGAGAGAGTGTGTGTGAGGTTAAAATTGTGGTTGCCAAAAATGGCACTATATATAAGTTGGATATTTATATAACCCGCCCGTTTCTAGAGTTTTCAAAATAACTAGTACACTTACCCGTGCGATGCATGACGATCATTAAATACACAAAAATTAAAAACAAACAAATATAAATATTTTGCACTTCAGTATTTTTTTCCTGAAAAAAACTTGTGTTAGAAGTGAAAAAAAATAATACGGATTGGAATATGTAAACATGATGAAAAAAAGTTACTATAGGTCCTCGAGGACTATGTCCATGAGTCTAACTGGTTTCCCACTGCTAGTTGTTATATCGACGGGCTTCCCCCATCACATCTACAAAAAAATTGCTAGTTAAAGAAAATGATTTCAGAAAAAAAAATAATATATATGTTAAAATTCTAAAACTAATACCAAACAAAGTAGATTTTGGGTTTGATTCCATCGTTGCAATTTCGTCAAAGCTTTTCAAGTTCAAATGATAATTTGGGATTGAATCTTTTTTTTTTTTCCGCCACTCTAGTATGCTTAAACAAATTCATCACGTGGGTTCAAGATGTAGTTTTTGAATGCTAAGTGTTTCGTGCAACTATAAAATTCATTATAGTATACACTTTCCCTTCTTGGAGCAACCCATTGAATGCAAAGATTGACAGCTTTTGAATGCTTCCATGGATTCTGCTTCCCTGAAATTAATTGTAAAATAAGAATCAGTATTTAATTGTGAAGAAAAATAGATATAAACTAAAAAGAAATTGAAGTAACCTCAGCATCGTGAAACACTAATTCTTGAGAGTAATCTTCGTGTTTGTTTTGGATTTGGGGTATTTTGTAGCTTCGTATTACTCTTAGTTTCAGAGCAATCTTTGATTTCCCTAGCCGTAGATCATTGATCATTCCGAATAGAGGCGCCATCTTTCAGTATTTTTTTCTCTGTTTTGCATATACACAGTCATAGAATGAGAAGCTACTTATTTGTAGGGTAAAAGTTGGGAGGTTAATGTAGTGGGTTGCAGATCGTGAATGGTGTGTAAAACTGTCTTAGTGGGTTAGTGGGTTTTTGGATAATTACATTTTAATTATTAAATACAGTATCTTGTAACGGTTATGATCTTTGTGATGATTATCTATAATTTAATAGTGCCGTGTAGTTGTTGGTTTATCTTGTAACTTAAAAATACTTTTTCTATTGATATTCACTTTGCATATTTTTGTTGGCATTAACATTAAACTTTTACCATTGAAATCAGATTCACAATTTATGAAATGTCACTCAAATCATGAAGCATTAATTATCCACTAACTTTGTCCGCCATTGCTTGATATAATTTTGATTAAAAAAATCTAAATATAATGATAACATCCGACATTAATGTTTACTTCTGAGTTTTGTTTCCTTAAATTTGATTGAAAAATATTTTATCACAATGTGTTAAATACGTAGATATGGATTGATGTAGAGAGAGAATAAGGAAACACGTGTTTACTTTGTATTAACAGAAGAATTATTAATGAATTGCATGCACTTCAGAAATCTTTAGGGCTTGTTTGGTAGCTGAGATATCCCATGATATCTCAGCTTATCTCACATAATCACTGCGTTTGGTAGCTATGTACTACCTCCATCCCATTACATTAGTCACATTCACTATTGCGGCACGTTTTTCCACCGAAACCTAGTACGGGTTTTAAAATATATTTTTGACGTATTCATTTTTTCACGGGATACTATGACACTCATAGTATCCCGTGAAAAAATGAATACGTCAAAATTATATTTTAAAACTCGTACTAGGTTTCGGTGGAAATACGTGCAAAAAGGTAAATGTGACTAATGTAATGGGATGGAGGTAGTATGTGTTATCTTTCCGGCCCGCATTTTAGCCTCGGCCCGCGTATAAATTACTGTTCCTCTTTAGTGGAGGTATCGCACCTCCTACCCTGCGATACATGCTTTGAAGAACAACAGTGTTTCACAAAAAATTAACAAATTCCACTTTACCCTTCTGGCTTTTACTCTTCTCGATCCCTAATTTTGAAAATCAAAAAGCTCTTCAATTATCATAAAGCAAGCAGCCGATTATGAAGAGGATTTCAAAACCCAACAACTGCCGACGATGAAGGCGCCGTGATTTAGGGCTTTCAACCAGAAAATCCCTTCTACGTTGCTTCAAGCCAAGTTCACTCTACGTTTGATTCAGCCATGATAATGAAGGACTGCCGCCAATCTCGCCGCTCCGGCTTCCGCTGCGGAAGGGAGAGATGCAGGTGAAGTGAGTGAAGGCAAGCAGAGGAAGGGAGAGTCTCGATTTTGGATTCTGATTATTGGATTTTCAATTTGGAAATTCTCGATTTAGGATTTCTTGTTGCTTAGTTTTTGCTGAATTTTTGTTGTCTTTCTCTGAATTTTTGGATTTTGGATTTTGGATTTCTCATTTCTTGATTTCTTGCTGAATTTTTGCTTCTCAATTTTGTTGTTGAATTTTTGTTGCTGCTCTCAATTCTTTCTCATGTGTTCTGCAGTTTAATTTTTAGTCATTGCTACAGTAATTGTTATCTTCATAGCAAACACCAATCCTACTTTTTGTATCTTGGTTTTAATCTCATGTGTCACTATTCCTCTCTATATTTTTTGCTTATCTTAACAACCCTACCAAACAAGCACTTATTTGCCATGCAAAGTGAGGCACAAATTGACAAATGCAGCAAATATAAATATAATAATATCTACGTAATGCTTTTTTTAAAAAAAACGAACGTGATTAACTAATTTTTTTAAATAACTGTTCAAATGCAAAATGATTGTTTTACCCTATTTTTGGTGGGAAAAAATAACTGCTTTTTCATTATGCTTTTATATATACTAGTACATCCACCCGTGCGATACACGACAACTATTAAACATACATAAATCAAAAGTAAATAAATATAAATATTATAGTTAAAAATTTCAATTAAATATTATTGAAAAACAATACATTAAGCCACTACATGAAAATACATAATGTTATATATTTTGGAATAATTATTTATATACAACATTTGTCACAACAATACTATCATTTCTGTCTTCTTCACAAATCAAAAATTATAGTCCACGACGACTTCGTACTCTTGATATAACAACATATAATTGTCCATTAGTGAAAATTGGTCTTGACAAGAATAACCCAACATGAGAAAGTGATTGACCTTGAATTTTGTTGATCGTAATTGCATAAGATGCGATCAGAGGAAATTGGTGTCACTCAAACATGAAAGGCAATCTCAGATCAGCCGGAGTCATAGACATTTTTGAAATAAATACCTTTTGATCTGCATTTTGTCCTATAAGATAACATGAAGTTATCATATTAATTAAATGGCGTAGTTTAAGAGGTAATTTTTCATAAAAATAGGTAATTCTTATTGAATCTAAAGCTTCTTTAATTTTCTTATCAACATATCACAAACAAATCTAATTGTCCTAATAGATCCTTTTATGGAATACTGAGTACTACCTTATTAATATTCTAATTAGTTTTGCACTAGTCGAAGGTGTGAATGTCAAAACATATGACTTCCTCACTTCACTCCTTAGAAGTCAAGGTAAGAGAACGATTGTCTTTTTTTTTTTCCCAGTTTTGTTTTGAACTTTTTTGCTAAAAAAATTCTTTGTTTGATGTACATTTTTTTCATTAGATCTGAAAGTATATCTAAATATAATAAAATTTGGAGGCTGTTTGATTTACATTTTTTTTCTTTATACTGCGCGCAATAGCTAAGTTTTGTTCATTCTTTCCCATTAAAAAATTGGAAGGCGTACCAAATTGGTGGCACTTAGTGTCAATTTTTACTTACAGATATAATCTTTAACAAAACATGCCTGTACGAAAAAAACTTGTTTTAAGAATTTTGTTATCGCAGGTAAGTGTGTAAAATAATTAAAATTGGTAGGATTCTTTTTCGGATGCTTGTTTTTTTTTTTTTTTTTCCCCCATCATTTATGTTAGCAATATGCAACCACCTACACATATTAATTATATAATGCCTATCCAAATTTCTACGTGAATACTGTACTATTTAAATTATTATCAGAACATCATACTCATAATTGTATTTTCTGTTATAAATATCTAAACATTCATTTAAATAGATTGGTGTTACCTGGATTTTGACGCTTTTTCATGGCATTCGCGCGTATTTGCGTTTGCCTAATGTAAATATCTTGCGGTCTAATCTTGCCTTGTGTAAAAAAATATAAGATGATTATTTCATGTAAAAAAGGCATTGTAACTGGACAAATTTTATTTATTGCATTATTTATTGACCAATAACTTACTTTTTAGGTACAATTCGTGTCTCAAAACTTCTTCAACAACTAACGATGATGGTGAACAGTATAACTCGAGGTAGGAATTGGAACAGTGATTGAATCAAAGGTAAACCTCGGAACAAATAGAAAAATAATATATTATTCACAATATATAATTTTGGAAGTTTGGAGAAGACATTTCTTTTCTTATAAATACATGGAATAAAATTACCTGAATAATTAACTGAAAAGAACCAATCTTGTAGGAATATCCTGGATTTGAAATCGATCTGCCTTGGTTTGCTTTATATAATAATCTTTATAACTTATTCTCATCTTCACGTTCTGGACATCTTCACAGGCTTTCCCGGGCTGCAAATCAGTGACCAAATCGAAAAATGGAGCCATGTCGTCTTCAACAATTTTGTTTTGTGTAGTGTAATTTTGGTTTGTATGGAGTCTTGGTATTCGGATATGTATTTATATCTATGTATGTGTTCAGTTTAAGTAATGAAAATTTTGAAACGTTTTATGGCGATATGTGAACGTGCATAGTGGGTTGAGATTAACTGTTGTTACACATACAGTATTTATTGATTAATCATAAGTAAAATTTAAATTTGTTAAAGTTAAAAAGCTGTCTGCAATAAAAATGGGGCTAAGAAAGTGGGGTAGTGGGATATTTTTTGTCTATAATACTTGTATGGAGTTAACTTTGCAAATTCTGACGGCCATTTAATTTTCTTTACGGTTGTGATTAAAAAATTAAATAAAATAAAAATAAAAATAAAAATAAAAATAAAAATAAAAATAAAAATAAAAAATTGTGTCGCCCATTTAATTAAAATTGACAACTGCACACTAATATTAAAAAACTGTTTATTGGTGATAAACGTGGGTTGAAGCGGTTGTCAATATATATTATGATTTAATTTCAGATTAATAAAATTATATTAGGTTGTAACTGATTTCTTAAAAGTAACTGCTTAGCTGTGAAATTACTAATCTAACCTAAAAGTGGCGGCAAAAAATAACTGAAATTTCATTTTGTTTTAATATATTAATATATATATAGATTTTCAAAACTTTCTTGGCTTGTAAAATATTCAAATGCGTTCAATTTTGACGAGCTTTATATTTACGGAATTCGTCTCGATGAGCCCTATTATCTGGTCATACTATTGGGTCCATATCATTCATATTTTTCGACGATATAAATTAATTACTCATATTGGGCCAATAGCCCATAAATTATTGGGCTTCATGCACTAAAAACTATGAAAATCGTTCTCATAACAAACAAAGGCAAAACCTTTCTAATTATAATCATTTATTACAGTCCAAAAATCCAACAACAAAAAATAAAAGAGGACAAAATAAAAAAAGAATATACAAAATAATCATAATACTCGAATAATACTATTTGAGATGGCAAACAATTATAATAATTCATATATTATAATAACTCATATACTTGAAAATTATAATAATTCATATACTTGAAAAGACTCAAATAAAATTTGCTCAATAATTACAGAGGAAATGAATGTTGAATTTGGACAATATATATTATATATATGTGCTCATCTTTTTTGTAAGTTGGATAGGCATTATGAGCATCACCGTTTATCCATCAAACCGCAAGTTGATTCACTAAAAAGCTTTCTGAGTTCTTAGTTCTACTAATCAAGTAAAAGAGATTAATTTTTCAAGTTTTAACTATCGATTTATTTCAACCCAAATTTAATCATATCAAACCTCTAATTGTATTTTTTTTTTTTTCAAAAGATTCAAAGTGTAATTAAAGTGGAAAAAATAAGTCATCAATAAAAATATTATATTTTGGCGATGCAAGTGTGGACAATAACACTGTTTGATTGACTTTTGGCTTTTATATCCTGTTAAAAATATAAACAAAACAAATAAAATTAGATGGTTTTTAACTCTTGGATTGCATTTTTCAATATATATATTTATATACACATACATTTTTTTGGACTGGGCTACAAATTATTACTACTACAATATAAGAACACACATTTGAGCTTGCATTGGACTCGGGCCCGGTGTAGCTTATATATATATATATCTGCTCATCCTGCACTCGGTTGTAGGCTAATTTTAGTACTCCCTCCGTCCCGAACCTATTAACACGTTCAATGGCGGAGGGAAGGGGGTGCTGGAGGGAGCCCCAGCACCCTCCTCCAAAAAAATATGCATTATTTTAGTACTAAAAAAAATTATTTTTAGAAATTATTTAGTTTTAGCACCCATAATTATATAAAAATCTTGATTTAGCACACCTCGATCGAAATTTCTGGCTCCGCCACTGGACACGTTTTAATGTCCCGAACCTATTGACACGTTTGTTGAATATATGTGAGGTATAAAATATTAAAACATGTCAATAGGTTCGGGACGGAGGGAATATCATAGTACAAATACTAAATTTTAAATAGGTATAGAAATGGAAGGATCTTCCATTTATGTGATCCAACTCGCCACTGAGTTGGGGGGGTGCGCCCATGCTCGGAGGTTCGCGGGCTGACCCTGGACCCAAACTTTTTTAGGGCATTTTAGTCTTTTTGACAGAATTCTAATTAGGATTGGAATCATAATAGGGTAGAAACCTTAATTAATATTATAAATAGTAATTTCTTTCTTTTGTAGCTTAGTTGGTAAGACGTTTTTCCTCCAATTCAAGAGGTCGGGGGTTCGAGTCACCCCAGATGCGTGTGTGTGTGAGTGTGTTGTGTTTGCCTGATAAAAAAATATATATAAAGACCCTGATTTGGCATGCAGCGGCCTTAGACATAGTCACTTGGTGACAAACTGAGTGATCAATCCTCTTTTATTTTCTCGTTTTTATGTCCTATTCAGGTTAATTTTTGTAACAAGATGGTGAAGAGGATGAAAAACCTAACAAGCTGCTCATTCATGAAACAATGTTAAGTATGAACTTGAACTTCTTGATAATTAAGCCTAAAAAAATTATCTTATCTTAACTTATTGAGCCTGCTAAACAAGCCATTAATGTGAATCATGTTGTCCACTAAAATCTACTTAGAGGAAGCAATTAGTGTCAAACGTGTTCATTTACACGTTGTCGACATTTTTTCAGACATCAATTACCAACAAGTAGTTAAGTTGACTTTTCAGCCTTCTTCATTTTAGAAACTCATGACTACGAAGGGCTCCTTGAGTTATTTATGTTCTGTGTATGGAGCTTGAATGGAATGTATGCAAGAACCCGATCCTGCTGAATTTTTGGGCCCACGTTTTTAGTCTAGGCGGAATCTAATAGGATTAGGATTAGAGCTTCGTTGCTTATTAAATAGAGGTTTCTTTTTGTAATTTGTATCCGGACTTAGTCATCATTTCATGACGAACTGAGTAAACAATTCGTGTATTTTTCTTTCTTTTCGTATGTATTTGCGTTAATTTAGTAATACCACTATTAGTTTCTTCCATCATTTATTATAAATAAATCGAGTTATAATATAATTTTCTTGTTGGTAAACAAGATCATAGATGTGCTATTTATTTACCTTATATATTCTTTTAGGTAGAGATCAGTGTACTTTGTCTTGGACAACCTGGTGAGTGGTGAAGGTAGCAAAACAAGCCCATATGCATTCATCTACATCATTATCAGAATTTGATGCAATCATGATTGAATAGTATGTCAACAATGAAGTGGTAACACCATTATTTTGCTACTTTATTGCCATAAGTAGTTCTCTTTTGGCAAAACATGGTAATATGTATGATTATAATTTATAAAGTTTATAACTGTCATTCACTGAGCCAACTGGCAGTTACTTTCATTCATTATTCTGCCATAATAATAACTCTTCAGTATTTGTTCTTCAGTTATCTAACTATTCACTCTTCCAGCATGCAGTAATGGGTATTGGTAAGAAATTCCTCATAATTCATGCAGAAATATATTTAACTATACATATATAGGCCTTAACTTCTCAAAAATGACAAGTATAGTCCAAACTTTACTCCGATTCTCCACTAATGGCGTGGGAGCGGAAAAACGCATACTCGAAAAAATTAGTAGGTTATCGAAGGTGATGTGGTATTTCCGTAAAAAAAAATGCATTTGTATAATTCTTCTATTTTTAAATATTACTCATGTCAGACTCACCGACTTTCTCACAAATGATGAAAACACTTTCACCAATTTGTATAATTCTTCTGTTTTTCAGGATATTGACAATGTTCATTAGGCGTGGATATATGCCAATGCGCAAGGACTCTTTTTTCAAGTTACTAATCTTTGGTTGCAGGTCTTACTTAAGCTGGTAAAAAATAAAATGTGGAAGAATCATACAAATATACTTTTTACAAAAATACCACGTCAACACTGATAGTGCTAATCATTTTTCCGAGTATATGCGTTTTTTTGCTCCCGTGCCATTCGTGGAGAATCTTTGTAAAGTTTGGACTATAATTGTCATTTTTAGAAGTTAAGGCCATGAGATAATAAGGAATGAAAGTTTAAACTATATTTGTTATTTTGAAAAGTTGGAACCATAAACTAATCGATAGATAATATTTAGGACCATAAAATCACATTTTCCCTTTAAAAAAATTAAGAATTCAGATTGATTACTAATCTTACACTAGTATTGGTTTCAATATACTACAATATATATATATATATATATATATATATATATATATATATATATATAGAGGTGTGTGTGTGTATAACTAACGATGTTAGTACCTTTTAAATTTTTTAAATTGAAGATCCAATTTTCCTAGTGCTGATGCTGAAGTTCCTAATAATTAAGGTATTGAAAATTTGGAAATGAAAAAAAAAAAACCGAGGTAGTTAAAGTTCAGACAGCTAGCTAATAAGACTGGGTAAACAATAGGTTTGAATTTTCTTGGCAGAATTTAATGACATTTTGATTTAATATGCAATGCCCCACATTTCCCCTTGAAACTTGATGCACCCGTTTTCAATGTGGTAGATGTAAATATAGGCTGGCTTTTTCTTAGTTTCAGACTAGAAAATGATTCAACTCCTAAATTCTTAGCTAATATTTTAATTTGGTTGTTAAGCTATGTACTCTTTTAACTACTTATTCATTACTATTGTCTCTCACATTATTGTGCACATTTCTATGTATCATTTTATATATGGATGTAGGAAAATATCTATGAATTAATAATCTTGAAATTGTGAGATTTTATAAATTTAAATACATTCTTACAGACGGTGCCAATTGTTAGGGTTACCGAGTACCATCACCGAGTCCACATTAGTATGATATTGTCCGCTTTGGGCTAAATCCGTACAATTTTATTCTTAGACTCCTTCCCAAAAGGGCTTATACTAATATGTTGATGTTCCTCTTTATATACAAGATAATTCACCTTATATTTTCGATACGAGACATGTTGTTCGTACCCAATAAAGGGCTTGAATTAGGCTTGTCAATGGGTGGGTATACCCGGACCCGTACCCGCTCAAAAAGTTATGATTCTGGGTCCAGACCCACCCGTTACATTGAGGACCCGGACCCGGACCCGAAAATTATAATTTGAACGGGTCCGAGTCGGGTAATTACCCATGGGTAATTAAGACCCGTTACTTTTCTTTTTTTCTTTTCTCTGAAAATTAAATGGCGTGAATTGTTGGGGAAGAAGTAGGCCTTTCTCCTTCTTCAATTCTCTGTATGAATTCGCTGCATTTTCTTGAAACATAAATGAAGAGGGAGAAGCATTTCTAGAGAGAGAACCTGAGAAAAGATAGAGAGATCGAGAAAGGGGATGAAGATTTTAGTCAATGGCTCTAGCATTCATATATATATATATATATATATATGTGTGTATATATATCTGTACAGTGTTAAATGCACAGTAAATTTGAACAGAACGCCGTTTAATTTCTATACAGAGCACCAATTCTAAGCAAATGAGGATTCTCTACTAAATATGAAAGCAAGCAAATTAAATATTTTATTATAGGAAAATTAAAACAAATAATTAAGAACTTAAAATACTGCATTGACTCGAAAGTTTATTCATACTGCACATGATACACACACTTGAAGGGTAAAAAATAACTATAAATATCAAAAATGATAGTATTCGTTACTGTCTCTGCATTATTGAAATAATTATATATAATTCTCTTTAATTGCAGTAATAATGCCATGTCCATGATAAGCAATTAAGCACCATTTATATTAATAATTAAATTAATCAAAATACCAAGTCAAGAATACACTTGAAGATGGCGTATTTAATTTTAATGATCGATATTTATTCACATTTTTTATATTAAACTAGCAAGTGTAACGTGCGTTGCACGTTTTACAACTATTTTGCTTGAGTAAACTTAAATTTCTATTTGATATTAATTGATAGGTATAATTTGCAAAACTTATGTTGTAATTTTAAGACAATTTTGAAGAATGTGAAAAGTTAAATCTACCATAGATTTGTTATTACTTTGATTCATGTAAAATACGTGAATATTACTTCCTCCATTCTTTACAAACTAAAAATACCAATGCCAATAATAATCAATTGAGAAAGAAATGTTTAAGCTTTTCAAATGAAACACTCAAGTTATGGAAGAGATATACTGTTTATTTCTTCAACCTTTATATAAAACATGAGAATGCTAAAATTGTGTTAGTTCTAGCGACCATCTTTCCTTAACTTTAAGTCAACTAACTCTCTCTTAAGTTACATCAATCAATATTCTAATATGGGCAAAATACATAGGTACAATCTAATTCTAAGATAAAATTCATATCTTGTTTTTCTTTCGGAGACAATGACTTTGATAATTAGTATCTCGTCATAATTCTAATGCATTAGATTAGATAATTTGAATTCTATCTCTACTCTTTAATTAAATTTTCAGCCGTTAAATCATTATATGATACTCGCTAATTAGTATAGGGTAGAGTTTCACTATTGTAAAACTATTATTATAATAATATAGTCCCTCCGTCCCTTAAAAGTATTCTATTTTTTATTTTTCATGTCCCCAAAGAGTATTATCTTCTCTTTTTAAACACTATACCACAACACAAATAATTTTATCTTTACTCTCTATTATTTCAACTTATTTACCATAGTATGACACGACCTAATATTTTTTTAAAACTCGTGCCAAGAAAAAAGAGAAATACTCTTAAGGGACGGAGGGAGTATAACGTATTACACTATTGTCCTCAAACTAATTGTATTGTAGGGATAACAGACAAACAAAAAATATATCATTAACCTATAATTAAACATAACATACCCAAAATCATAACATAAATGAAATCATATATTCAAAACTACTCCCTCTGTCCCACCTAATTAGTCCCCATTTATATTCATATGTGATGTATAAAATAATAAATATGGACTAATTAGGTGGGACAGAGAGAGTAATTAACTACGACATGAAACTAAATTTATCAACAAATTTTATTACTATAATTACAATTCTTAAATTTATTTGTCGTTCTCAATCTATTAAAATTGATGGAAGTCTCATATCACTTAGTGACCAAGACATTCCTTCCCACCCTTCCGCATAATAATGAATTGTTAATACGTGTATGAGAGTAATACACATGTGTTGCATTTATAATTTTAACTCAATTTTTGGCATCTTCAGCAATACTCACTACACTTCCAAGAATGTTAACAGTTGTACAACTAATTTATACAAATCAGTAATAGAATTGATCATTTAATTAAGCAAGAATCTAGGTTCATCATTGTCTTCTTTTCCCCTCTATACACCACTATGAATCTATTTGGTTAATATTATTCTAATATATATATATATATATATAAACTTAAGTATTCTTAGAATATAAGAATAATTGAATTTATATGTTGTAACGTCATACACTTCATACTAATTTTTGTGTTTCTCATAAACTATAACTTATGATATGCTATATAATTTTACACTGTCTAAAATGATCATACTTCATGATCGAATTGATAATCCACGATAAATTCCTGAAAAGCCCTATTCTTGATGATCACATGAAGCTTAAAGAAACCGTAAGTTATTGAACCAAATATTATTGACTTGAACTATTAAATAATGAGACTTAACAATTATTTATACTCTCTAAAAATCATACTCATAATATACCTAATCTACATGCTTAACAATTAGCTCAAACCAGGGTCGCATCATTATAAGGTTTTTCTAGATTTTTTTTAAAGATTGGATTACGGCCAAATTCAAATTTGGTATGATGCCAAAATTGAAGACATGTCAAAGTCTTATTTAAAACGATATTGTTTTGATCATTGCTTCCTTATCTAAAATTAACAATAATAATTTTTGAAGATCATAACGATGTCGTTTTGACACTTGATCTTGTCATTTTCAAATTCTGGCATTAGGACAAACTTCATATGACCAGAATCTCATCTTAGGAGATATGTATTTTTGTAATTTTTTTGGTCAAAATAACATCAATTTAATCATGCTCTATGCCACATGAATCATGTTTTCTTTTGGAATTAGAAGTTCACCTTTTATATATTGTTATAGATAATCCATTGTTTTTCCAATAATATGACTATTCTCTCATTAACAAATGCTAACAAATATTGTCAACAATTAATGTGAAAAGTCTTTAATATATCGAAATCATGAACATTAATACAAAAGTTTTAAAAAAAAATTTGACTTGTTGTTAATTGTTTGAATTACTTTTCAAATATAAATCGAATGATAAACATATACTACCATATAAAATACGTATATTATTAGATATGGTATGCAATTTCCGAAAATCATAAACAAATAAAATTGAATATAATAATTTACATAATGCTAATCGTATTGGGATAATTTATAATGCAACATAATATATATATATATATATATATATATATATATATATTCTATTACTATTTTTTTAGTAAATTTAATGCATTTAACATCTATTGGCATATGACAAGTATTGAATAAATAATAAAATGTATTTATAATAATAATATAATATTAATTTTTAATTTAAATATTTATCATAATTAAATAATAAATTTATATACTTCTTGGACTAAATTAAATTATATTCAACCTTCTTGACAAAACATTAATTATATTAATCATCGAAATATATACTGTAGTAAAATAAACTAATATTATTAATATGAATTTACATTCATTAAGAATTAGACTTGTCTTCGTGTTTCTAAATACACACAAAGTCTTATAAAATACAAACTCTTATTGGAATGGCACATACACGAAAAATTCCATATAAATATTAGTATTAAATGTTGGATTAATATTTATTCTAATATTCTTTAGTTACAAGTGCGTATGTAATTTACTTATGCAATAAAATATAAAAATTAGTAAATTACTTTATTGTCCTTAGTTTGAAATATATTATAAGGTTATTATAGGCGATGTATATTTTGCCACAAGGCTCTTTTTTATATAGGATAGATTAAATGAGTAATTTTAATGATCGATTTGCATCAAGTATAATTTTATTTCTAGTTGTGTTTATCACTTATTTTACATCTTTATAATATCTCTAAGCTAGAGATTAAAATTTGCCAATTAAATAAAATCATTGGCATGACTTTTTTTTTTTCTTTTCAAAATTATACTATTAATAAGATTTTTTTTTTTGGAAAACTTAAGATTTTTTTTTTTGAAAATATCAAATAGTTGAATTAATTTATAAGAAAAAAAATGGATTTGATTAGTACTATTACAATTGTTATTACCAACAACAACAAAACAACAACAACAAAAGGGCCGGGTCGGACCCGGACCCGAAAAGAGCGGGTCCGGGTCGGGTCGGGTCAGACCGCTACATGTATAGATCTGACTGAGTGGGACCCGGACCCGGACTGAGTGGGTATTGAGCGGGTCTGGGCCGGGTCCGGGTATTACCCACCCATTGACAAACCTAGCTTGAATCATCTACAAATTCATCGCTTTAATTTCCTTTTCTCTTTCAGCCGAAAGTTGAAAGAATCGATAACTTCTTCCTACAATTGTAGTCTGTAGACATGTTTTAGAATTGAAAGTTTTACACTATTATTATAATTTTTTTTCTTTCAGAATTAAGTGGTCCTTTCTCATTGCTAAAAGAATAGCAATGAGATGATGGTCAAAGTAATGTGATGACTACTGCAAGAATGTTTTTTTCGTAAAGTAGAAAGATAAATGATAAATTTATCAAATAAAGATTCATCTAAGTTTGAATTTCTTCTGCTTATGATTCTTCACTTCACCATTGAGATTACTTTTTGTCAGTGAACTACTTCTTTTTAGTTGTCATCTCAATCCACTATGGAAGAATACAGATATTCATGATACATTTGGTTAAATATAGGGTGTACAGTATGATTTTTGTAAAAAAAAATTAGAAAATGATGCTTCTTATGCTACTATACTGCATGCTACATAAAATTGTAATGTATCGTGCATCATGATGCAATGTCAGTACTATTATAATGTATTTACTACAATTATAATGTACCAATTAATCTGAAATGTCGATCACATAGTGATCGATGGTCCAAATTATTTCTCATTTCTTATGGAATATTTATTTTTTATTTGATCTTTGACCACCATAAAAATTAAAAAAAAGCAATGCAAACGTGATAAAACGACGAGGTGCCCACCGGGAGGTGAGTAGAAAAATGATATGCTACTCACCTCCCGGTGGGCACCTTCGTGGGCACCTCGTCGTTTTATCACGTTTGCATTACTTTTTTTTAATTTTTATTTTTATTCTATATTCTACTAGTATCTTAGAAATTAATTTACTAATCATAAAATCTAAAAAATCAATGTTCAATTTGTTATTTTTTATTTTTAACTTCAAAAAATGAGTAATAAAATAAATCGAGCTTTGATTTTTATGTATTTTTTAGATTTTATGATTTGTAAATTAATTTCTAAGATACTAGAATATAGAATAAAAATAAAAATTAAAAAATAACAATGCAAACGTGATAAAACGACGAGGTTACCACGAAGGTGCCCACCGAGAGGTAAGTAGCATATCATTTCTCTCTAACTAAAATTCTTAATAACTAAAAAAAAAAGAAAGTAAACTACTCCGTAATAAAGTGGGACAGAGAAGTACTACCTCCATCCCATTACATTAGTCACATTCACTATTTGACACGTTTTTCCACCGAAACGTAGTACGGGTTTTAAAATATAATTTTGTAGTATCGTTTTTTTCACGGGATACTATGACACTCATAGTATCCCGTGAAAAAACGATACTACAAAATTATATTTTAAAGTCCGTACTAGGTATCGGTGGAAACACGTGCAAAAAGTAAATGTGACTAATGTAATGGGATGGGGGTAGTACTAATTACTAACGATGAGTAGACCGGTGGTTCTCTTGATTTGGTTATAGCTAAAAGACAAAACTTCATTCTATTAATTATGCTCGCTAACCATTCATATAAGAAAATATTTTTATGTCAAAATTTGCTATTTAATTTTTTTCAAAATGGTTAATTCCACCTAAAATCATAAACTTTCATCAAATTTCCATTTTTCCCATAAACTATCAAAATTTGATAAAAAAAATTATAAACTTTTAGTTTTTCCCAAATTTCCCACGGTGCCATATTCTGGCGACATAAAATCTGACGTGGCATCGGAAAATGACGACGTGGCGAATTTGATGACATGATCGGATGAATCTTAATATTAAAAATGAAATAAAAAAATCCTAATAAAATTTTATTATTAAGCGGGAATGAAAGAAAAATCTAGAAATTCAAGAATTAGATGAGGTGGGAATAAAATTTTATTTGGATTTTTTAGTTTCGTTTTTAATTATTAAGATTCACCACGTCATCAAATTTGTGACATCGTCATTTTCCAGTGTCACGACAGATTTTATATCGCCGGAATATTGTACCGTGGGAAATTTGGAAAAAAACTATAAAAGTTTATGGTTTTTCATCAAACTTTAATTTGATAGTTTATGGGGAAAATGGAAATTTGATAAAAGTTTATGGTCCAACTCTTTTTTGATCATAAATAAGAGCATAATTCAAACAAAATATTTCTAGAAAATTAATAATAATAATTAGCATCGACTCACGGTTGACTTCTACGAATCAATGTTTAAGAAAGTCAGATTGAACAAAAATATGTAAAAATAAAGTTGCTGGGCTCGAGTAATAATCCGTAAAAGAGCACATATGTACGTACCTCATCTATAAAAAAAGTTTTTACTTATAAAAAGAAAGAAATAGAAAAAGATATGGGATAGGAGTGTGGTCCGATTTTGCCAATAATTTTTTGCAGAAATACGGAATCACCCCATACGAATTAATTTTGGGTAAATTGGGGAGAAATGGAACGATTTTACGTCAAGTCAGATTTCTAGCTGGCCCTTATGCATGCATGGACTTCGCCTTCTTCGTACAAATGAAAATTAGCTCATCATCTCTGACTTTTTGCTTCAATTTCTTTTCTTTTTATTTGAATCTCCTATGCTACATTATATTTTTAATTTTTAATTATATTTAATCTAAAATCTAGCTATTGTTTTATGACTCTTTTGTGAAATTGCAGTAATGCAAAAGAGCATAAACAATACTTATATACGGATCGATGAGATTATCTGTCTTAATTACTTATTTTTATTAATATTTTTTTTTAATTAATACTAGTTTAATATTGGTGGAAATTCGACGAATCATTCAATGTTGCAATTTTTAAGTAAAATAATAATAATAATAATAATAATAATAATAATAATATATCATAATTCTACTTGAAATTATCTCGAATTTTCGTTATTATTTTTCGCATAAAGCAGCAGTGAACTGACCATATCAGTCAAATTGTGAAGAATGACAAGACTGAATGAATAGGTCTAGGCAAATCGTGACGAGGTCCGAGATTCACTCGATCAATGATCAAATTGAAGCCAATACATATGATGGTACATAATGGATGTACTCAACCAATTCGAGTGTTACATTCTCTACATCTGCCACTATTGTAAGGGTCCTTGGGTTCTCTGCTGAAGATGTCAACGACTATATTCACAGTCGCATCCAACTGCATATAAATTCTGGTAAATGAACTCTAGCTATTCATTGCAGAGTTAAATTAAATCATATAATATATTAAAATCGATAAAAAAATGCATAAAAATTAACCTTATATACAAAACCGCAGGTAGGGCTGCAAACGAGTAGAGCTACTCGGGACATACTCGGTGCTCGATTCGGTAAAAGCTCGTTCGAACTCGAATTTGTTAATAAACGAGCCGAGCTCGAGCCCGAATTCGAGCTCGTTTAATTTAACGAGCCGAGCTCGAGCTCTAGGGTGTTTGACTCGTTTTGCTCGCGAACATGTTCGGCTCGTATGTTAATCGAGCTTGTTCACGAGCATGTTCGTGAACTCTTAATCGAACCTCTAATTGAGCCTGTAAACGAGTTTTAGCATTTAGGTGTAAAATTAATTTCAAATCACAACTAAAGCTAATTAGGCACTACACCACAATTATTATTAGAAAATATTAATTTATAACATTAGTATATATAGCCAATTATCATCAATTCATTTATTATATTGTATATTTATTTATTTATTTATTATTTTATAGTATTAAATAATTTTAATTTTTGTTTGATGAATTTTATTTTAATTTATGTTCATTTGGAATGTTAAAAGACAATATTTTAAATCATGTCTTTAAATGAGCTTAAAATTGAGATCGAACTCGAGCTCGAATTAAAATTCGAGCTTTTCACGAGCCGGATTCGAGCTCAAATCTGAACCGAACTCGAGCCGAACCATTTATCGAATATTTAGCGAGCCGAACTTGAGCTTAATTCGAACTCAAAATTTTTACCACGAGCCAAACTCGAGCACAAATTTAAAGCTCGAATCGAACTCGAACCCGAGCCCGAACATGTATAATATTAAACGAGCCGAACCCGAGCCTGCCAGTACTCGGTTCGGCTCGTTTGCAGCCCTAACTGCAGGCATGTACTATTACTCCATTTGCATAAAAATCATCCAAAATGCATCCAAAATGCCGTCTTTTCCTTCTCGAGCTGTCACATTAAAATTGTCTCTTGGAAAAAGTCAACTCTTTAAAAATATGAAATCTACAAAAAAAAAATTACACTTTACACCTACTTCTTAAGTAACGTACCAAAAAAAAAAAGAGAACTCATTGGGCGAGATGGAGCTAGTATTATTATAGAAATAGAATTAGTCGACAACACAAAATTTTCGCTAATAGACAACACGGAATAGCCCTAGTGTATTATAACATAGACAACATCATATAGACGATGCGGAATAGACGTTGTCTATTACCATATAGACAACGGGTTCGGACCCGTGGTCTACAGTCGCCCCTTATAGACAACACCGATATAGACTCCACAAAAATTAATCATAGACAACGGGGAATCCCCGTTGTCTATTAGCGAATTTCTAGTAGTGGTACTATTATTAATAGTACGAGCAATGGTATTACTTAGGCTCAAGATTTCTGACAACTTTTATTATTTATACATCACATATGAATATAAAAGGTCTCAAAAATTATAAGCTGGAGAGAGTATATTTTAAGAATGTTACTTGGATCTTCCGTGGTGACCATTTTTTGTTCTATAGCAAAACTTACTCAATTTGTGTGTTGTCAAGATCAAAATGACTTCTCAATTCATGAGGTCTTAACTTTTGAGGTTTTGTTCTATATTTGTTCATAATACACAACGAATCATGTGATGTGTGGTCAATGTAAGAGAATCACGAGAGGGCATACTTTTGAGTTTTGAGGTTTTGTTCTATATTATGTAAATTAATTTCCACTTTTAGAGAAAATATCTTCTACTTTATGGTATTGAACCTGATTTCGGAATCAAGTTTTCAAGACAAATTGTTCAAGCAGCTTATTCGGTCAATAGTAATACTCCGTACTTCGTTTATTTTTTTCAAAAAATAAAATAAAAATATTAATCCTAACCTAACTAAATGGAATAGAAATAAAGTTGCTGACATGATAGTACTCCCTTCATCTACGATAATACTCCAAAAATCCATTTTCAAACGTAAGATTACAAAGTCACGAAACCAACCACTACAAGAATCCTGTTCAAAGCCGGCGGATTCGCAACGGAAAAAAAAATAAAAAAAAATGAACACCACCGGCAGATCTCAGGCGGATCCTGAACGGGATGGATCCCTGAGGATCTGTGGCAGATCCCCGACGGATCTGTGGCGCTGTCGGGAATCCGCCACAAATCCGTCGGGGATCCACCACAGATCCTCGGGGATTCATCCCGTTCAGGATCCGCCTGAGATCTGCCGGTGGTGTTCATTTTTTTATTTTTTTTTCCATCGCGAATCCGCCGGCTTTGAACATGATTCTTGTAGTGAACTAAACAACAAACTATGTCTATTTATCTTGGAACGGAGAGTATTAAATATGTGGATAATTTGGTCATAAACTTTTTACTTATTGCATGAAATGCAAATTGCAATAACCGTACAGATTTTAGTCCACGCAACGCCAGCCTTAGCCCCAACTTATCATTCAATAATCCATAAAGCATAATAAGGGAGGAGAAATAATTGAGACATTTCTATATAAGCAAGAGTGTGACTGATGTTTCATGAATTTTTGAAAAAATTATACTGATAATGTTGGGAAAATCTGCCACATATATATTTATCTTTCGATTAGTCTTCTCATTTCTTCCAACATGGATTTTTTTTTCTATTTTCTTCACTAAAATAATTCCGTCAGCATTTAAAGTTTGCATGAGCTAGTACTACGTGTACGCGATATCTTCGTCTATTCTAATTGGTGTTAATATTTATGGCTAGTATAGAGAATTATTGATTTGATAAGACGAGTCTTATTTATGTAATTAGAAGAGCTTCAATAATATAATTGGACATAATAATGTATGGAGTTGATGCGTAACGGATTCGACTACTCCTTGTACCCGCTTTTCTAATCGGGAGAAATGTACGCTCATTTTTTTTTGGCTTGATAATTTAGGAGAGCATACTTAAAGATATTGTAGTATTTAATGTTTTAATAAATATTTTATTTTTTAAACTAAAGCATGATAGATCCTTAAAAATATATTGATAATTGATCTTAAATGAATGTTTGTATCAAGACCTTCAGTTTAATATAAAAAATTTAAAAGTCAAAGAACAAACGAGCGAGTTATAGTTATTTAAAATATTACAATTCAAATTATCTTAAGATACGTACAGAGATGTGGGTATATACTATATAATGAGTTGGTAGATTATATTGGACTAAATAACTCAGCTTGATTAAAATGTAAAAGCTATTATTCCTAATATAATTATTATAAGGAGTTTATTCTTATATAAAGTATTTCTATAGAGAGGTTTTAATGTATATTAAATTTATGTAAATGGCTTGATAACCATATTGTATAAATAATACATTTATATCAATGCACATGATGCTATATTAAAAGTATAAAACATGAGTCATGATAAATAAATGTGTGTATTGTTGGTTGAATGATAAGAGGCGATCGTGTTTAAGAATGACTGCTGCATTCAATCCTATATATACTTGTTTTATACTTTTATGTCTTTAACAAGAAATTAATTTGTGTTCATTTAGTAGTGTTAAATAATGAATGTTATAAAGAAATTAAAAGAGATGTATTAATATCATTATTGTAATAAAAGAAAGGTGTTACATTAATACTAACTCTAAATTCATAAGCTGCTTTCAGAAATATTTTTTATTTGGAAAATTACATATATGCTTTTGAAGCATTAAAATATTAAAACTCAAAGTCTCAAACCACCGCCAGCGTATATAATTTCTAAATATTATTAGTATTCAATTAAATGGCTTTTCTCATTTTTTATCAATATAAAAACTAATGGCAGTAAAAGGGAGGTTGGTCTGGTCAACGTCGTTGTAAAAGAATAATGATTACAAAATTAATAATTTATGGTGATGACAACTGCCCTAATAAGTTGTTAAGATTAACTATATTTATTATCATTAATAATGAGCAGTAAGTAACTTTAATTAAGCCATGCCATAATTGTGTGGACAAAACGTTATCATTTCCGAGCAACCTATTTTATTACATATGGTCCAGACCATCATCAACCAGGATCTGCCGCTCACTTAGAAATTAAATCTCAAAATATTGTCTTTTTTTTTATCCAAAAAAAAAAGAATAATCAAAATATTCTTATTCCATATATAGATGAAATATTTCAAGAAATCCGATCGATTATAAGATAGTATATTTTTAGTCGCCACTATTACATTGTGTAGTTTAGAACTATGTTATGGATTTGATTGCGTGGAGTGGAAAATATGCTCCAGTGCTGATTGAGTACACATTTAATATTACTAGTAAGAGTAACGTGCATCCGCACGTTGAAAAAAATGATTATAATAAATGATATTTGACAAGTATTCTTCTTATCTTATTAATAAATTTTTTATATTTTTGAGAGTTCTCTTTTTGTGATTTCAAAAATCATAAAGTAAAAAAGATATTGTAATGTCTAAAATCATTAACCAAACATTGTGTTTATTCAATTATGATGTCATTATATAAGTTGTATATAAATGCCAGCAATAGAATAAGTTAATACAACTTTTTTTTTTTTTTTAAAATCTTATAATTGAAATAAGAATACAAATGTCATTAAGTGTGAATCGAATTCTTGTATAAATACTTATTAAGCATATGATTGAGAAATTATAAAAATGAATATTAATTGTAATTGTAATAAACGCTTAATATTTTTTTTTCCTAATAGTATTATTGTTCGAACATAAGAAAGTATAATGATACATTGAAAATTTATATATAACATTATAAAGTGTATGTTCCTTGTATTACTATATAACATTAGAAAGCGTATGTTCTTTTATCAATTTTTTTTTTCTTTTTTACTTTGACTATGTAATGTGTGTGAGCGTGTTTTACATAACCTGCTCCACAAACCTTTAACATTATTACCATCTAGAGTTGAAAATGTGGATGTTTATGTGAAACTCAAAAGGAATGTATTTGTTTTATCATAACATTAATCATTACTCTACTCGATTTTAAACGATATAAGAGCATCTCCAACTCATACTCTATTTTAGAGTAATACTTTATTTTGGAGTACAAAGTGCATTCCGTATAGAGTTTTATTATTCAATACTATATACTCTATTTTCACTATTTGTACAATATTAAACTATAAAAATAATAATCTAACTAAATTTTATTAAAATTATTTTACTAATATAATTTATTGTATTATATATTTTAATTATTATTAAAATTTGAAAATTTTATTTTATTTTACATATTTGATTTACATCAATAAAAAATTAACAATCTACAATATATTTAATTCATATTATTTAAGATACAATTTTATTAATTATTCAATATATGTGATACATTAATAAATACTACTATTAGTTATGTAAAATAAATGAAAAACTCCAAATAGAGTATGTATATAGAGTACGTGGTTCGAACAAATTTCTAAAATAAAGTATGCAATGTTGCATTTTGAAGTATAACATACTGCAAAATAAAATTTATGGTTGGAGATGACCTAATATGTATATACTAATGTACACTCCTCACATGCTTATTATGATCTTAATCAAACTAATATATTTGGATGCATTAGTATCTTAGCTAGATTACACGAGTTGCTACAATATATAGTGAAATATTGTGAATTATATGTATAATAGATTGGTCTCGTTTAATCTAGTAAAATTATATTTATCGAATCACCCTTTTTTTTTTGAGATAAATATTGAATCCTCTTAGAATCATAAAAAGAAAAAATTGTTTATCAACTCTCATTTTATCCCATACGAATACTTTAGAAACATTATGGCTCTCAATTATTAAATTTTGGTATGTATACTTTATATTTTATTTCACCTTTAGTGTAATTTTTGATTATCAACATATTTATAAATCAATTAATATCATCCGTCATTTTTTTTTTTGCCTATTTTGAATACTTTAAAATAAGTATATGTTGGTAGGTAAACTTTATATTTAATTTCACTTTAACAGTTTTATTGTAATGCTTTCTTATCATCAGGGTACTACTGAATCAATTAACTAAAATTTCCATTACAAATGATAAATTTTTTTTATTCAAAAGCTTATAAGTAAAGAGTGAAAAAAGTTTTACTGTAACAATATTCTAGGTTGATAATTAAGTTTTCCTTTAATGTGGTCACAATAATTAACAATATTCTAAGTTGATAATTCAAAGGAATTTGGCTCTCAATAATTTATCTTCAATGTGTTACATTCTAAAGCACAAATTATTAGGTCAAAATAAATGGTTAGATCTTAAATTTAATTAATGAATTAACTTTAATACCAATTTGATTAAATACCAAACTTATAAAATGGATTCAAACACATATCATGCTTGTTTGAAAACTCAATTAATATATATTCTTCTAAGAAAACGGCAACCTTAATTAATGTCTAAGGAATTTCTATATTTTTTTTAATAATTAATATATCAGATTATGAAATTTTTAAACACGAGTCTTTTTGGGGCTACGGTCCCTTATTATACATAGTTACCATAGATAAAATTAAATAAATTGACATACAAGGCAATAAATTATTATAAATTTATAAATATAATTCCATATTACATTATTACCCTTAAATTAAATGTATAATGAGGACATAATAGGCAACACATATTTTGTAAAACAAGGCTCTTTTATATATTGTTATGTTATGTTATATATAGATCAAGCGAGTTTGGGGAGTAGTCACGTTAATGATTCTTGGGCATTATATACAATTTCCTAATACTTGAGTTGTTGTACTGAACTATAAGGGTATTACTGAGAGTTTTTTTTAATACAATTCCAAAGTTCTCCTATGACAATATATCCGAACATTTAATGTTCACCGCTAATTATAGTAGCGGATGGGAGATACTGTCCCAAATTTAGTGTCCTAATTGTGTCCCAAAATTCAATTTCTATTAGTTTTATATAGTATTGTATAAAAATCAAAAAATATTATAACGTATTTAATCATAATAGACATTTATAAATAAAAATTGAAATTTTTAAAAATTATATACCCTAATTTTGAATTTGTCAACCCCTAATATAACTAATAAAAGTGAAATTAAATACAAAATTAATTATAAACCCTATTTGGATGTGTGAACCCTAGAAAATAATCATAAAATGAAATAAATCATTATAAAATAAATTTATTAAAAAAATATATAAAATTAATAAAAATCGCGATTTAGAACACAGTTGGGACACCGAGTTGGAGACAGAGGATCCCAAGTCTTGTAGTAGTGTCACATTAATCATTTTGCAAGTAAGGTTTTATTTTTTTAAAATAAAATTTAGTTTTTTTTAGTGTCTAATTTTTGAATTATATATTTAGAGTAGTTTTCTTCATATTGTATCACGTGAGCATTCATTGTAGTGGGTTATGATTATTTTCAAATATAAAATTATAGTTTTTGCATATTCAAATAAAGAAACTAAAACTATTATCTCCGAATGAAGGAATACTATAATAAAAAGTAATTATTCTTTCGAGTAAGGCTCATATGCTCACCGTGGGCATACCATAAATGATATGGCAATATCATAAATAAACAAACTAATTTAAATATATAACCTAAATATTAAATTCTACCAATTAAAAATTGTACCCTACTAAAAAAAACTAACCCTAAAAATATAATGGGAAAAATTGACGATGTGATAGTATCATATCAGCAGTGGACATATTAAGTGTGTCAACGGTGGGTCGGAGAATGTTTATATTATTCTTCCTCCAAAAAACAAAACCTCGTGAGTCGTGAACCTATCATCACAATGTAGACGAACATAAAAAAAATGCGTTAATTAATTAATATTCCCTCCGGCTCAAGATTCGTGACACCTTTTTTTTTGGCATTTTCGGCACGCATTACCACGCTTCTCGTTGATGAGTTTTAAAATAAATTTTTGAGGTATTTTTCTTTTTACGGGATACTACGTGCCGAAAATGCCAAAAGAAAAGGTGTCACGAATCTTGAGCCGGAGGGAGTAACATATAACAAATTACTACATCTGTCTCATTTAAGTAGACCTGTATTCCGTTTTGGTCCGTCTCAACTAATAGACCTGTTTTCTTAAATGGCAAAGAATACTTGGCTACAATTAACTCTATCTCCTCAGAATTAATTATGGTCACACAATCTCCACTATCTTAATTCTTATATCTACAGGAACCGTCCCTATTTAAATGAGACGGAGGTAGTATTCCCTAAGTCCCTCAATAAGTATCCCAAGCCACCAAAGTGAGATAACCAAGGAAATAAGAAATTTTACATTTTTACCCTCAAAATCCTTACTTTTAATATTAATTATTTCTCTCTCTTTTACTTTTTTTCTCTCGTCTTCAATGATTGACTATTTGAGGAGAATGATATATATGGTAGTTAACAGGAAATTTTACATAGAATTTTGTTGCGGTACACTTATTAGGCCACAAAAAAATTTAATGGATGAAGATTTTTATTAGGGTACGGATGAAGTAATTACTTTTATGAAATTGTGCCGAACATACAGAATTGCAGATAACTAATTTCTGTCTCGACTTATATTAACAGACATGACATGATAAAAGCTGTTAGCACACATTGGCTATGAACCAACATAAATATAGACGGGAATCAGTGCTACAAATTAAATACTAAAAAACCTTTTTTATTTATTCAAAACAATTAAACATAATTGTGATTCATAATGTGTTTGGAATAGAGTGGTCCCATAATACGGGTTCAATAACTGTTCGATATTAAATCTATATTAATAATAGATGTTTCGGCTTTATTACAACAAATCAAAAATAGAATTACATAGAGAGGATATTTACTATTTCTCTCATTAGTAATACTATTTCACTATCATAGTAATAGTATATTACTCTCTCTGGCTCATTGAACATGTCTCATTTTTCATTTTGTGATGTCCTATCGAACTCTTTTTTTGTAACAATTAACCCACATAATAATTCTCACTTCTCTTTCCCATTCAGTTTTATTAATTATTATGCATAAAATAATGTGCTTTGTTTAATGGAAGGTAAAGAGTATAAAATAATAAGTGAAATATGATTTTTTTTTTTTGAGTTCCAATAAAGGCAGCAATAGCTACTTTTTGGAGGTTGACTAATGAATAGGGAAAGGGTAGGATTGGGATCAAACGAATAACAGAACTATCTTTGACCATGCCTCTACGAACAAACACATTATAGGTCGCCGTCGCCGCATTTTCATTACAATTGCAATACACTCCGTCCGTTTTTTCTCTTGCAGTGACTCATTTCTTTTGGGCACACTTATTAAGAAATACAAAGTAAAAGATTAGAATATTGAATCATTCAATTAGGCTAATCGGTTTGTTGGCCTATAACAGGAAGTGATGTACTTCAAAACAAACACATCCCAAAATGGAAAGTAAGTCATTTCGAGAAAAATGGATGGAGTATTACCTAATTTTCCTTTTTTGCATGATATTATTACCCTTTTTTTATATGAAATTATTTTTTTAAACGAAACAAATAAAATAATTAAAGTTTCTTATTCATAATGTTTTGAGTGTAGAAATTTATTTAATTTAATTAAAACGGAGGGAAATATCTTACAGTAGAAGTAGAAGAATATACTTACAATGGTATTTTTAACAAGTCAAAAGGAAAGAAGATGTATTTTGGTCCCGATAAAATATTGTGTTGCCTACGAGTTGATGAGGGGAAGCAATGGGCTATTAGAAGCTTTATCTTTGATTAAATAAAGAGGAATACAAAGAGTAATTTTTGAGGATCGGTTGTCTAGTTGTTTCTCGAGCCATTTTAAGTGACAAGGACTTCTCCGAGTTGGGTGGCATTATTCAGAGTTGTAAGTCTGTTTTAGCCTCTCTCAATTTTTTTTAAGATACAACATGGCCGACGCGAGGATAATTTGATAGCTCATCATCTAGCTAAATTGGCTAGAAACTACCCCTCTTCTCATACATGTTTGGAACGAGCCTCCTGATCTTGTGGATGGACTTTCTAATCTTCCTTGCCATTGTGCTTGATAAAGTTTTCATTCAAAAAATAAAATAAAACACCCCCTATATATATATATTGTGTTGTGTGTTGTGTTGTGCGCGTGTAATCTACTAATCTATGAGACAGTTATGTAATATGTGTCTATTGTACTACTTATTATGAACTATAATGTTTTCAATGTCAAGTATGAGGCTAATTTATTGAGTAGTGTGTTGACCGAATAATATTACTACATATTTATATTCTTTAAACTTGTTATGGGCTTTTTTTTCAGACAAAAACTTGTGTCAGCCGGAGGCACCGTGAGGCTGGGCCCAAAGTGTCAATCTTTATACAGAAAAGTGTCAATCTATATGAATAAAAGTGCCAATTTTTAACATAATTATTTTACGAATAAAATAATAATTTTTAAAAGTGTCAATCTTTATACAGAAAAGTGTCAATCTATATGAATAAAAGTGTCATTATTTTAGCCCGGCCGCACGGTGCCTCCTGCTGACCCAAGTGTGTCCCTTTTTTTCATATGTTATACTCCCTCCATTTTATATATATTGACACCTTTCTTTTTGGCTTTTTTGGCACGTTTTTCCACGCTTCTCGATGATGGGTTTTAAAATGAATTTTTGAAGAATTCTTTCTTTTACGGGATAAGCGTGTCAGAAAAGCCAAAAAGAAAAGTGTCAATATATATGAAATGGAGGGAGTATATATATATTAAAAAAAAAATAAAGTAAAAGTTGTCTCGCAGCGTTGATGAACTTGAGGATTGAAGACAACATTGATCTCTCTCTCTCTCCTCATAAACAACAAACAGTGGTACTTTTTGTCCCTCTTTATCTCTCTAAGATTTAGGTAGCCTTGAAGGTCGAGCCTATAAAGACAGCAGCAGAAGAAGAAGAGAAAAAGAAGAAGAAGCCATGATAAAAAAGCAAACGAAAGAGAAAAGAAAGAAAGCAACGCATCGTAGCTATACTAACAGTTTAATAGTCCTCAACGCTAAGCTAAGTAATTAATAAACTCCCCCTCATCTTTGATTAGGCATTACAATTAATTCACATTCTTTTAATTGTAGAGTTCTTTTTATTGTTATATACAGTATTTAGTGTGTGTGGGAGTATTTTTCATTGAATATTCCTTCAAAATTTAACTATCAATTTTTTTTTAATTATATTCTCCGTATCAATGAAATCAATCAAAAATATATAAGAAAAAAGGAATCAAAAGGCCGTTGGGTTAAATTTAGAAAGAGGATGAAGAAAATGAGAGAATATAAAAAAAATGGTGTGAAAAATGAGAGCGGAAAAAAGAAAATTTATAATTTTTTTGAATGGGTAGCCGTTAGGTTGAGCAACGGCTGACCTTTTGATTTTTTAAAGTTGAAATTCGATTTTTTAAAAAATACTACAATTACAACGTGGTCATGATGATATCAAAATTGCAGTTTTCAATAGGGCTAGTACTCCCTCCGTTTATTTTCATTTGACACATTTTATATTCAATAGTGAGGTATAAAAGGGACACACTTGGGTCAGCCAGAGGCACCATGCGGACGGCTAAAACACTGACACTTTTATTCGTGTAGATTAACATTTTTTTGTATAAAGATTGACACTTTTAAAATTTGGCATTTTATTCGTAAAATAATTATATTAAAGATTGTCACTTTTATTCGTATAGATTAACACTTTTCTGTATAAAGATTGACACTTTGACCCGACAACATTATGTGGCCGACCTCACCCAAGTTTTTGTCGGCATAAAATATATAAAGGTCCCAAATAAGAGTAAACATAGAGAGTATATGCTAACCAGACTCTTTCTCTCTAATTGTCTCCCCAGCGCAGAGTGAGCCTGGGCGCTGGGGATGGCTTATGGCATTTAAGTTGTTTTATTTTACAAGTTGTACTAGCTAGTGATATTCAGGGCCCGACTCTCAACATGCCTAAAGTGTTCTTTTTCAATTTTCAAGTCTTCGTCTTCGTGTTCGTTAGTCGTAGTATCCCGTAAAAGAAAGAAATCTTCAAAAATCCATTTTAAAACCCATCATTTTGAAGCGTGGAAAAACGTGTCAGAAGTTCCAAAAGCAAAGTGGTCATTCTCCATGAAATGGAGGGAGTATCATCTATTCCTTGTAATTCTATATGGACTTAAATATTGAAAGTATTTGCTAATTAACCATCTTTCGTTATAAATTTATGGAATTCCAAATTTTTGTCTCTTGTATATTTTATTCTCTATCATATCTTAATTTTGTGTTTTGCACTTTAGGAGTAAAAGAAATGAAAGTGCATGAGATGGTGTAAGAAAGAAAAAGTCGCTAGCATAATCTATACCCTATTATAAAAGTGTCTTATTTTACAAAATTTGATTTACCTATTATATCCTTATTATAAGTTATAATTTAAGGGCTATAGTGTGTGTGTGTGTGTATATATATGTATGTATATATGGTTTATTAAAATATTAATTGCATTATCGTCATTAGATATGTATTAAATAGTACTCCCTCCATTTCATGGAGAATGACCACTTTGCTTTTGGAACTTCTGACACGTTTTTCCACGCTTCAAAATGATGGGTTTTAAAATGGATTTTTAAATATTTCTTTCTTTTACGGGGTACTACGACTGAGAGTATATATGTACTCTTTATGTCATAGTACATTAGATATATATTAATTTGTATAACATATATACGTGTATATTTTATTAATTAGATATATATATATATATCTCATTCATCTACAAGGAAATTAAAAAAGATCTCCTTAAGAAAATCTACTTCTATTAATTAATTAACAATAAAATTAATTTTATATGTTCCGGCCGTGGTTGCTGTGAAGCAAACCGAAAATTTTCGGGAAAAAATTCTTATGCTCTATGGTATGCCGTGTTTTGTTTGGATGCATATTGTTTTTTTTCCCCAAAAAAAATTCTTTACATTAACTTTTATTCATGTTCTTTCGTTATTAGTGTTCTCAATATATTATAATCATTGTTTCATGTGATTTTGTCATATTTTTATTATAGAGATGAGAAAAATAATAATCTATGGTACTTAGTTTTATACAAGTATGAGGTTCGAGATTGTGTTTGAAATCGCATAATAATCCACTAAACGAAGTAACAAGTCATTTTCATCTGAATTAATGTATAGAGTTATATCAATTCAGTATATTTATTATAGGATGATTGTTGATTTATTATATATAAGGATGATTTTACATCCTTTTATTTACCGATCATTCTTAATATAATATTTTAATTTATGTATGGAAAGTGGCAAATATACATAGATAACTAATTGTACATTGTTATTCATTGTCAGTCGTTTCGTCCAAAAGTAAATCACAAAAGATTACAAATTAAAAAAACTGGATAAAAGAAAATAGAAAGAAAGAGGGATAAAAGAATCATAAACACTCCACCAATCATAGGTACACTTAATGTGCCCACATCAATAGAAAGAAAAAGGGATAAAAGAATCAGAAACACTCCACCAACCGTAAGCACATTTAATGTACCCACCATTGATATAACAATGCCACGTCAGCAATTTTTTTCCTTTAAGGTTAAGTTTTTTTTTTGGAAGAGTTTAATTTTTTATGGTAGGGTTTAGTTTTAGGGTATATATTTATATTAACTTCTTCAATTTTAGCATTGTCACGCCATTCGTGGCACATTAAATGTGTCCATATGGTGGCTATTGGAACATTTCTCATAAAACAATTACCATGAGAAAAGGTAAAAAAAACAAAGCATATAAAAAGGAAAGGAAAAAAAATCATAATTATATTGTGCATATGGAAGTATAAATAATTGTTGATTCCAATACAAATACAACTAAGTTTTTATAAAATCAATTAATTTTCTATATAAATTTTGTCTTTTCTTATCTTTTTAAATACTATATTTTTGCAACGCTTATTTTAATATATATTTGTCAAGATAATTCATTTGAGTTGGTTGTTGGTTATTATTGTGTTCTGTCTATTATAAATTTTAAAAAAAAACAAAAAAAAAAATATATTGGTACTGTTGAAATGCATAATTGTTCCTCATATGAATGTTTATATATATGTTATTACCATAAATTTGCAAAATCTTTGTTACAATAAGCCATAAGCAATTGTTGACATGAAATTGCCTCGATCATAAAATATGGTAAACTGATACACTCTCTTTTCACACAGTAAAAAAATAAGATGCATTAATGTATACCTTTAGGGCGTTTTTCTTTAATACAGAATGAGAGAAAAATAAATATTTGTTTGTAACTTTTTTTTATTTTTTTATTTTATTTTCACTTGTTCTCTACGATTGATAATTTTTCCCGATTATGATGAAACAATTTTCTTAGCAAAAGCCATTTTTCCATATGTTCACTTCAAATCATGATAATATATTTCTCAATGTTTGGAATAATTATATTTTACCACATGTTAAGTATATTTTCCACTTTAGTGAAATTGGATAGAAGAAACGAGGATCACATTATGAAATTAAAAAAATATGTAGTATATTATTTTCTTATAGCATGATTTCTTTTTTCCATAAAAAAGAACACCCTTAGTGAAGTTCACTTATAACCTCAAATTTATTTTTATAAGATTATATAATAGTCGTATAGATTATTACATTCATATTTTCTTCAACAAAAATATATCTAACTCATATTACAGCTATGATAAAATAAATTTGGAGTGCGAACTATACTAATTAACTTAAGTCCAGTGTTAGTTTTGACTGTGGAAGATTGCGCATAATTTGTCTTAATGTAGTATATTGGTTTAGTTTTTAATTGGATTGTTATTTGAGGATATATATACATACTAATATTTTGTTGAAGTGAGAAATTAAGTATGTGGTAGTATAAGAGATCGAATGTCTTTAACGAAAGATTATACGTGCAACGCACATAATCACTGCTAGTAACAATAAAAGTAAAATAATGTGTAAAACAAAGAGAAAGGAGTAAAAGTCAAAAATATAAAATTATATAAGACAAATAAGCATTTATTAATATTCTTATCACATTACTTAAAGTTTCAAGTACTTTGATACGACTGTTTTCCGAATTAAATTAAAAAGCTTGAGCCATATTTCTTCTATCACCAACTTAAAGTATATAATATGCATAAATGGGTTTGAAATCTTGAGCACTTGGAGCATTCTCAAATCTCAACGGAGAACCAACTCTCCCTCTAGATTGGTGAGTCTTGTGTGGAGAGAGTCTCATCCCAAAATTATCCTGCTAATTTTATCCATATATTTTTCTATTATTTTTTATAAAAATCTAACAGTTGGATTTAAGGGGAAAAAAAACATGCGGAGGGCTTGTGCCTGGCTCGCAACCAAGCACTAGCTCGGACAAGCCTTTGGCTTCAGCGAGCCGCCTCGCAAGCCCTGCACTGCCGGTGCTCTTACACCCTTTACTAAATTAAATTTAAAAATAATTATTTTTTGACTATTTTCATTTTTTATTGGCCTCTTAAAATAACTATGTTTGTCTATAACATAAATGAACAAATGAATATACAAATAGAGTTCTTGAATACGTTTGGGGCCACCTGCTAATGAGATGGGTAATACTCCCTCCGTCCGCCATCTATGTGTTGAGAATTTTTCGATAGGCATTTTTAATGTGTCAAATAGTAAATGTTAAGATAATGTTTAGGTCTCACTTGATATAGTATATTGTATTATTCTCTTTGATGTAGGGTGTAATACATTATATCAAGTGACACATAAACTTTATTTTAACATCCACTTTTCGCATATTAAAATGTATACCGAAAGATTCTAAGCACTAAGATGGCCGATGAAGAGAGTAGTTATTAGTGAAGAGATTCGAACATGAGTCAACTAGGTTAATACATCCAATTTTCCCCATCAACCTTGTCAATACTTTTGGACTAGTCGATTAGAACCACTCAAATTCAAAAGATTTTTGAACTAGAAATATCCAATTTTAGCTATCTTTGTTCAATATGTTCCGAATAATAATCGATTTCGATTTGAATTGACATCTCTAAATATAACACTATTTGAATTCATCCTACATTAGTTATCACCATAAATATCATAACATTGTTGGATTCTTTTTCTTTGCGCATGTGAAAGATCACACAATAAGAATCTCAAGCTCATTTCCCAAATAAAAGAATAGCCCTAAAATTCAATTCGGTGAATATTTGTAATAAATTAAACATAAAGTGGGTATGACATTTTTAGAAATTGGCAGAAAAAAGATTAGTTAAAGAGAAAAGAGGCACCTTTGATTTATTGGTTTCTTTATAACGCCGGTCTATTCCCTCTCTTCCTCCTCCTCCTCCTCTTCTTCTTCTTTGATTATCTTTTTCTTTTATTAGATCTGGGATTTTCTTATCTTTTCTTTGTATTATTTCTTTTTTAATGGTTCTTTTATTTTATTATTACTTATGTCACATCAATCTTATATTTACTTTATTGTTGACGTGATGTTATTCTGATAAATTTAATTAAAAAAATCATTTGTGTTCCAAAAAGTGAATGATGATTTTTCTTATAATTTGAGTAATTAATGAGCGAGAGAATACCTTTATTAATAACAACTATTGTCGAGTAATCCCTCCATTTTCTCTTATTTGACTTGTTTATTATATATGAGTGATATAAAATAATAAAACAAGTCAAATCAGAAAAAATAGAACTAAAATATGTGCAATGCATACATTCTAATGTTTGGAATTAGTGGGACAAACTAGAAATGGAAAATTCTAAGAGAAACGTATTAATGAAATATTGTCTCATTGGTATAAAGATTTTTTTATTCAAATTGAGTCTATTAAAATAATAAAATAATGAGATATAAGAAGTAACAATTTTTACATTCATATGATTCATAAATAAGGGTCTTTGATCATATCTATAGTAAATTCACACAAGATAACTTTCTTGCTTGAAGAAAATTATTGACTTGATTGACTGTCCATATTGAGTAGATCATCAAGATATATATGATAATATATCTTGTGTCAAAAGAAAGAAGGAAAAAATAATAATAATAAATAATAAAATAAAAATCATATGTATATCTAGGTGATGATAGTAAATATGAATATTCGAGTATATCTCTTCTTTACACGAAAATATTACCAAGTGCAAGTATGTTACTCCAAGAAAGAAAGTGCCATAACAATCTTGTGGCCACATAATTGACAATAATTATTAATACACATATTGCATTAACAATATCAAATTGTCCTAATCCTGCTTACAAAAAAAAGAAAAAAAAAAAGAAAAGAACATTATACCGCGTTACCAAATCATAAGTGACTACTATTGTGAGAAAAAAAAAATAGTGATAGTGTTTCAAAAAATGATAATTATCGTTAAGAAAAATAAAAATGATTCTAAATAAAAGTGACATTTATTAATTTATTATAAAGAAAAATGATAATTAAATTCTAAAAGTGACAATTTTCTTGAAGAAATGTGTAATTATCCTCAATAAATGTGACAATCCATGAAGAAAATTAGTAAATATAGTATGAAGAAACGTGACGAGGTTTCAACAATTTGAAAATTGACGATTGGTCATGAAGCAAATTAAGAATTTTTAATTTAAAAATTACGATTATCATAAAAAAAGTGACAATTCGAATCCAACCTCATAACCAAGCCAACCTTACAAGAATGTATATCTTGTGATTATACCATCATTTCTTATAAATTATTTTAAATTATGTCGGTTGATAAATCAAAAGTAAACAATTACAGAGTATTAGCTAATTATATGGCTTAGGTTAATGATCTTAGGTCATCCTAAAAAAATCAAATCTTAAGTGTTTGAATTCAACATGTTACACAATAATACACATGTCAAGGACAATAATTACCATACACGAATTCAAATTCTTGGGCGCAATGCTTCATTACCAATTATTATATCTTTTTAATATATAGTTTTCTTTTACAAATACAAATAAATGAGACAACATTTTAAAGAGTGTGCATGCGGCCTAGCTTCAAATAATTCGCCTATGATAGTCACGAGTTACTAGTTTTTGTTTTTATGGTCATAACATAGGTCCACGGCCAGTTGCATCTACATTTTAATTCCTTCAATTATACAAATAAATCGATTAATATCTATCAATTATTTTTATCTTCCTTTATGAAATTACAGCCCCTCTCGCTTCAAATTATTTCCTCTATAAACCATGATATCAACTAACATCTATAAAACTTCCATAATTATATGTTTCTGGTCATATCAAAATTAGCAACAAGTATTGGAATATTAGGCTCATTTCCCCCTCAAATGCCTTATAAAGGGGAGGGTTACCTCACCATATAAAGTGGTTCAAGTAACCATCTTCAACCAATGTGGGACAATTTCAACACACCCCCCTCACGCGCAGCGTGGACAACCCAACGCCATATGTTGACAACGATATCGGGGGGCCCATCATCGAATTGGAGTCTGGCTCTGATACCATATTGAAATATTGGGCCCATTTCCCCCTCAAAATGCCTTATGAAGGGGAGGGTTACCTCACCATATAAAGTAGTTCAAGTAACCATCTTCAACCGATGTGGGACAATTTCAACAACAAGTACTGAAATTATTTAATCATTGGTTCCACATAACCATCAATAATGATTTAATAATTGTGAATAATAAATTGGTAATGGTAATGAGACAATTATTTACACCTTGAAATTTCAAATGTCATTTAGAATAGTAGAGCTTCAATTTTCATAAACAGAGCTCCTCTGTTCTGGATTATGTTTTAGATCACATTAGTGGAAAATCAAATTGACTTCTTAATTTATTTTTTTTCGAATTTGATTGATTGCTTCCAAATTATAGATAATGGACTCACACTTATATATTACCACATAAACTGATAACAAATATACCCGAAAAAAAACTTGTAATAACAAATGTATACACACAATAACAGGCACCCATGAGGCTATCTTTAGTTTTATGGGCATTTTCTTAGATTTACAAGCACCCAGAAGCCTTACGACATTCATACAACCCTCTCTTTCAAATTTCAATCTACATTAAATAATCAATATAGGCGTAGGTTTGGTTTGATTTTGGTTTATTTTAATTATGAGAGATCTTTTACATTGAAGAACACGGTAAATGATAGGACCTCTCTATATAAGTTATGGATAATGGAAGTTGAACTTAGGAAAAACAGGAGTTGAAGATCTTTAAGTGTATCTATATGAAAGAAGAGTGATCTTCGAGAGAGGAACTGAATCTGGCTCGGTAATACTCTCTCTCTCTCTTGGTTTGTTTATCTCTCACACAATCCACACTCACTTCTTCTTGAAGTCCTTCTATTATTTATGATGTTAATTCTTCAATACTATCCGTTGGTGAGATAGTGTGTTGAATTACACTAGGAGCACATCTCTGCCGGAGTAAGTGACGTGTCGTTAGAGCACAAGTAAAATGTTCCTTTAAATGAGATAGTGTACCAATGACGATTTTAACGACTTCATTTTAGTCTTTCAGCTTGTGAATATAAAATCCGGAAAACTTTCTATACCAGTGCACTACTGATTAATGCTAACGATTTTAACAATATCTTTTCAATGGACTATTATAATAATCCAATGAAAACAGTACATCATTATATTTAGAATTCCCTCTTTACCCTCTTTGCATTATAGTATTATCGAAGAAGATGAAGGGACGGCCTCATGGATTGACACTTCTGATTGACGGCTGACATGGATTAAAATTGGAATGAGATAGTACATGTTAGAGTTGACATTATTTTCAAAAAATAAATTAAGACCTAGGCGTTAGAATAACGAACGGATAAGAAAATGTGTGATAAGTTGAGATAAAAAAAGTATGATAAGTTGGGATAAGAAATATATTGTGTGTTTAGTACAAACATAGATAAGTTGGGATAAAAAATATAAAAAATTGATAATTAAAATTGAAAATAAAAAATTGATAATTAAAATAAAAAATAAAAAATTGATAACTAAAATTAAAAATAAAAAATTGATAATTAAAATTGAAAATAAAAAATTGATAATTAAAATAAAAAATAAAAAATTGATAATTAAAATTGAAAATAAAAAATTGATAATTAAAATTGAAAATAAAAAATTGATAATTAAAATAAAAAATAGAAAATTGATAATTAAAATTGAAAATAAAAAATTGATAATTAAAATTGAAATAAAAAACTTATCACAACTTATCCGGGAGTAGAGGCGGTATAATATATGTCAGTGTAACAGTGAATTTAGTCCGGACCCAAATATTTTCGCGGGCCGATGACATTATTTTTCTTGGATACCAAACACTTGAAAAAACCGAGATAAATTTTCTTATCTAGACTTTTCCTGAGTTATACTGGCTACCAAACGGGCCCTTAAAGGTGTATATACCAAACTTAAATTACATTAAGGTCTGATATGCCCCGAACTTAACTGTGAGATGAGATACATGTTAGGAGTGACATTTCTATGTTGTACTATTTACTAAAGACCCTAAGTTGGGCTCTCCCATTAAGGGCTCTCCCATTAAGTTAGGCCATTAAGGGATGCCCTTAGTTCGACCAAGACTACCTCAAAGCAAAATCACACTCATAAAGATACCATAATTAATCCATTTCTACTCCCACCCTCTTTCTCTTCTCTCTCTCTCTCTCTCATTAAAATGGCTCATAGCTCATCTCTAGCCTCCCCCCTCCCTCTCTCATCATCTTCCTTTGAGTAGAATGAGCGCACGCCTCGTTACTCTTCTTCTCGGAAGAAGATGTCTTCTCATCCTCAACTAAACCCTCAATTCCTAGTCGATGCTCTCTACTGTGAGGAGGAACACCATTGGAATAACGATTCCTTCATCTTCACCGAAGAAGAAGAAGATAATATTAATAACGTTAATTACCATAATACCCCTATCCTCGAGCAAGATGCAACCAATTTGTGGGAAGATGAAGAGCTCGCCTCTCTACTGCACAAAGAGCAGGAAAACCAACCGCAGGGAACCCCCCACCACCAAAACCCGGCCATGGGTAGGGGCAGAGGCGATGCGGTTGAGTGGATGCTCAAGGTTGTTCACTACTATTCCTTCTCCCCTCTCACTGCGGTTCTTGCAGTCAACTATTTGGATAGATTCCTCCATAGCTTCGAATTCCATTGGGAGAAGCCATGGATGACTCAATTAGCTGCTGTTGCTTGCATTTCTTTGGCTGCTAAAGTTGAAGAAACTCATGTCCCCCTTCTCTTGGACCTCCAAGTACGTTAATTAAAAATCCAATCTTTGATGCCAATTTCTCACTTTTTCCTCAATTTTTTGATTAATCTGAGATGGGTTTTTGTTGGATTTGCAGGTGGAGGAGACGGATTACGTTTTCGAGTCGAAAACGATTCAGAGAATGGAGATCTTAGTCCTTTCCACTCTTCAATGGAGGATGAATCCAGTCACTCCGATTTCTTTTCTTGATTGCATCGCCTCGAAGCTTGGGGTTTTCAGCCGGGAATTCCTTAGGAGATGCCACTGCCTCCTTCTCTCTCTACTTTCTGGTAAAATTAATTAATTCCTTCAACATCTTCTTCTCTGTCTCTCTCTCTCTCTCGCTCCTGTTTCTCTCTCTAAAATTTCTGCAAATTTTGCAGACTGTAGATTGATGAATTATCTGCCTTCTGCATTGGCCACCGCTACAATGCTGTACGTGATTAGCAGCGTCGAGCCCACCATTGGCGTGGAGCAGCACCATCGACTCATCGGAATTCTTGGAATTAATCACAAGGTCTGTTAATATATTTTAAAAACCGAACCGAGGTCGAACCGGCGAGATAATCGGTTTTCAATTTTTTGTTGACCGCAATTGACATGGAAAAATTTGATGAAAATGTCGAACCGGAACCTTGACCGGTTTTTGATTCAACCGTTCGATTCGGTCCGAATTTTAAAACACTTTAGTTTCGATGTTGATTTTGGCCTAATTAAATGGAACAGGATAAGGTGGAGAATTGCTGTAGAGTAATTGAAGAGGTGGCGACGACCTCCGACTTGTTCTTCTTCTCATGTAAGAAGAGGAAATTGGGGTGGATTCCGGGCAGCCCCAAAGGGGTGGTGGACGTCTGTTTCAGCTCCGGCGATTCCTCCGCCGCCGCCTCGCCGGAGCCCTTGCTCAAGAAATTTAAGTCCGAATAAATTGCGATTTTTCATCTCTCTCTCTCTCATTTCATTTCATTTTAATATTTCGTTTTTTCTTGTCTCTTTTATTTATCGTCCTACTACCAGAGTGTAGGTGAATTTAATATAAATATGTTGGAAATAACATTTTGTACGGAATTTAATTAATTATCAAATGCCTACCATCTTAATCTTTGCATATTTTGTACGGAATTTAATCATCAAATGCCTACTGTCTTTGTTACTATAATTTATGATACATCGAAAATTGAGTTTTCAGCTTACAATGGAATGGGTACCGTGGTTTTTTTGTCGTCGAAAATAAAATTCAGCAACAGTCTTGAAAATGTTGATAATTTAGACATACTCCGTATTTAACAATTCAATTGTTTTAACACTTTTGAAGGAGTGTAACTTAGGTTATGTGTATACAATTATTTATTTATTTATTTTTGTCTTTAAAGGATGGTGGGGTATGGAAATCTGGGTGGACTATTAAAAGTGCTTGTATATGAAGCAAATAGGGCTCGCATTTATATCCCAAGATTTGTAAAAAAGTGTTGTGATATCATATATATATATATATATATATATATAGAGAGAAATGATATGCTACTCACCTCCCGGTGGGCACCTTCGTGGGCACCTCGTCGTTTTATCACGTTTGCATTGCTTTTTTTTAATTTTTATTTTTATTCTATATTCTAGTATCTTAGAAATTAATTTACAAATCATAAAATCTAAAAAATACATAAAAATCGAAGCTCGATTTATTTTATTACTCATTTTTTGAAGTTAAAAATAAAAAATAAATAAATTGAACATTGATTTTTTAGATTTTATGATTTGTAAATTAATTTCTAAGATACTAGAATATAGAATAAAAATAAAAATTAAAAAAAAGCAATGCAAACGTGATAAAACGACGAGGTGCCCATGAAGGTGCCCACCGGGAGGTGAGTAGCATATCATTTCTATATATATATATATATATATATATATATATATATATTAATTGGAGTCTACAAATATAAGGGTGAGATTATATAAGATTTTTCGTAAAAGAATGGAAAAAATAATACATTGTATGTACAATTTTATTACACATTGTGCATAATTATAATGCATTATCAGTACTATTATAAAACATCAATCATTATGATACAATATTAATACAATTATAATGTACCTATTAATATAAATCATAAATCACACAATAGTTAACGGATCAATATTTTTCATTCTTACAAAAAAAATCCATTTTTTCTTTGATCTCCGACCTCTATATATATACAAGGGTGTGGAGAATTTTGTGAAGAAGAATTTGTAGATTTCAAAAGGGAAAGAGACGTGTGTGGGAAAATATGGAATGTGAAAATGTAGTATTTGTTTACATGTGAAGGAAGGAAGAATGTGTCGGCCACTAGCATAATTTTTGGATTTGGATTAGTTTCTTTTCTTTTCTTTTTTTGGTTCTTATTTTTTTTTAATTTTTTTTGAATGTTTGTTACCGGAGTTTTGACCTCGTTGGAAGAGCCCTTGCTGTGAGTCTTGTGTGTTTCGTGAGGCAATTTAGATTGACTATAATATTTAATTTATTTATTTTAGCCACAGCTACATATTAACTTTTTTTCTCAACATTAAAAGTATTATTGATATATAAGAATCGTCTAGGAATGAAATTATCATTTTTATTCCTATTCTTAATTGTATATGATTGATGCAAAATTATAAACATGAATGACCATTCATGTAGAAAGTAGTAATTCCGTGAATATGAGATTAATCATTCGTCACACTACTCTTGCCATTAGTTATTCATGATTATCAGTTATGAAGTTTATTTCGATAATTGAAGAAATTATGATTACTTATGATTTATATATGACTTCTTACACTTTATCGAGAACTTCTTGTGGGCTAGGTCGAGTCAGTTTGGGCCGAGCCTCTTTGGGCCTTTGGAAAAAATGAAGAAATCTTACCTAAATGATTTTCGAGTGGTTTTCTTTGCACTGCCAGCGAATAAATTGGTGGCAAAACATTAGGCCAAATTAATCGTCCTGTCCTGAGCAGGATAGGCTTTTAGTCAAATGGGCCCAAACTGTTTTTGAATGTCTTACCAACTACTCCCTCTGTCTCATTTCAATTGTCCTGTTTTATTATTTTACATCTCATATATGTTCAAAATATAAGACAATTGAAGTGAGACGGAGAGAGTAATAAATTTAAAATTATTAAGTTGGTTGGACCGGTTCAGCCCTTCACGGGCCCTTTATAGGCCGACACACGCCCGACCCAATTGCTCAGAGGGGCTGGGCTAGTGGGCTTTCTCTTGAAAATAGGTTTTATTTGGTTCTATTTTTAGGTCCTAACTCAGTTCTGACCCAACCCAAAAAAAATAAATATCAAATAGTCCCTTATGGGACCAATTTTATTTTCTAAGGTCCAAGTTTGTTCCACTACAACAATGGGTCTAGGCCGAGCTAGGTCTATAAACTCAATGTGCTTGGGATTTAAATGTAACTCCTTCTACAGTAACAATTGACGCCAACACTATATGTACTCAAGGCCTTTCTACTGAAGAAAATAGACCAGACGTGTCAAAGAAAAGAGGCTACGTCGAATCCTAAGCTTAAACAACCAATCATAATTTGTGTCTCGCACGATCTCCAGTCTTTTATGTGATGAACATGCTTTCGAGTGTTCTAATTCATCCGAGATCTAGCCTTAGATTTTTTCATGTACTAAGCCTCACGCACGAATCTTAGCTTACTCGAGTATCCCTATCCTCTGTATTGTTTTTCAATGTAAATGGATGTCTCATTAATTGGAAAACCATTCTTACCCAGTATTCAGTTTGAATTTGAGGGAAGAAAGTTGTTAGGTTTTGTGACTACTCGTAAAGCCATAGTGAGCGTTAGGCATTGTGAGTGCCTGTCCGCTGTAAACTCATTGTAGGCTCGTGAGTGCCCGTTGTAAACTCACATTGTTAAGCTCTTGGGTTCTCTTTTTAAAACCCCAAGAATTTCTTAAAGAATCCATCTCCGACGGGAGAAAAGTGCATGTAAACCGAATTGACCGGACCACTGTAAAAATACTGTGTGTGACAGTGTTTAGGTTAAGCACTTCATTTAAACTGTTTATCTTAAATTGCATTATTTTCATAAGCATCGAGACGCTGATCACATTCAACTTCTCTTTCCTTCTTTGAAACACACGCTTGCATTCGCACGTTCTCTGCATGTTAAAGGAAAAACCTTTTTACAATAATCAAGACGAGTAACTACACTTCCACACACACATGCACTGAACTTAACACGCTGATCATCTTCCATTATCAGCGAGTTGAGTTCAACACCTCACACCTCAGTGTATCATATCTTTGTCTGCTGATAAATCAGCTTGCACTATGAAAGACTTAATTGAGAAAATTTTAAAAAGTTGTCATAAGATAACATACACGTGTATTCACCCCCTCTGCACGTGTGAAGATTGACTCGTCACAGGACCATCAAAATACTATTCGATGTTCAATTATTTTCATGCTTATTGTGTATTGCAACCATACTTATATGAATAACAATCGTAAATCATATCATAATTAATGATCTAGATATATTCTAGTTTTTAACACCAAAACTTATTTCTATACGATTAAGCTCTATAATTATATTGTCATATATATATAATGATAGTATACAACAAGCCACAAGGTTTAGATTAATTAATTTGATGTGGCATCTTTTGGAGATGATGTCTCGTCTAAAAAGGTGTTGGCATCTCATAGTTATGGGGGCGGGGACATGTTAAAATCGAATAAGACATCTCACTCATTGTATGATCTAACAAAATTATTACTTGATTAGTACCATCTAATCTTTTGATTATGCCATACTTTGATAATAACGTATCTCAAGAATGGAAGAACATTTTAAACTAATAAAAGAATCTTCGTACCTGCAATGGACTAATTAAGCTTAAATCAACCATATCCTTGAAGAAGAAAATTCAAGTGCCGTGATGCAGGCCGGATTTGACTCAAGGCCACAAGGTCTGTGTCTAGGGTTCCAAAATTTTGCGGGCCCAATATATTTTATTTTACAGTTGAATGTATTCATGTTGAACATTTGGTGCAATTTGTTTCAAGTGTGGTCTCAAATCTCTACACTTTCATAGGTCAAGAGTTCAACCCTTATTAGGCACAAGTTTTTTTTAATTTTACTTTGTACTAATCTTATTTCTTTTATTTATTTATTTATTTTACATTTCTTTCATTTTTGTTACTTTCATATACTTTTTTTTTATTTTACTTTGAACTAATCACATTTTGTTTTTTCTTTTTTTTCGTTTATCTTTTTACATTTCTTTCATTTTTGTTCCTTTCATGTACTCCTTATGCACATTTCTTTATTTCTTTCATTTTTAATCACACTTCTTTTATTTACTTATCTACATTTCCTTTCATGTGTTTAATAGTCATATTTCTTTCAAAATAAAATTCTTTCATCTGCTCCTTCTGCAAAAAAAAATCTTTTATTACGGAGTATTTAATAATCACATTTTTCATTTTTTTTTTCATTTTTTTATCCCTTTCGTTTTAAAAATAGTTTTTAAAATTGCTAGTAATAAAAAAAGCACATAATGGATCCAGCCAATGTATATCTTCTATTTTTAATTTTGTATATTTTAATCATTTTTAAATTATATAAAATAATTTTATTTTTATCATTATAAATTGGACCGTACTGAAGTAAATTCCTGGCTTCGTCATTGCTCGTGAGCATATGTTTGAGGCTCAAAAGAGGGAAAGAAAACAAAAAGATAATCATTGCTCGTAAGCATATGTTTGAGGCTCAAAAGAGGGAAAGAAAATAAAAAGATGATCAAGTAATTTCAAGTCAAGCATGAGATATTGATAAATATTTTAAGCTAGGTCGCAAAAAAGAATTACAAGAAATTGAAATTTTAACAGAGCATCAAATTGAAGAGGATGAATTTTTTCGCCCATGAAGGGCTCCGTTTTTCATTTTCGCCTAGGACCACATGAAGCACAGGACTGGCCCTGCCGTGATGTTAAACCGTAGGTGGCAATCCTTAAAAATAAATCAATCGTGAATAGAAGGATCTTGCATAAGCAAGTTAAGGACTATTTTTTTCATAACTCGGGTATCCTCCTTGGAGTAACTGGGAAAAAAATTGCTACTAGTTTGTGGATTTGCGTCGTGTGGGTAATTTGGAAATGAAGAAAAAAGGTGGTTTTTGATAACGCAACGTGAAACACTAAAAAGATAGTAAGCGAAGTCAAAGGTAGATTATGGAGTTGGGGTTCGACGAAAACCGTTCTTGCCCGTGATGCCTCGTTCAGAGACTGGATGGCTGATCCTATTCAATCCCTTGGGTGTTTTTGAATTTTTTTTCATGATCTTGTAATACGCCCTTCTTGGTACTTCCCTTACCTGTTGGTTTTCAGTTGGTAGTAATAATAGTTTTTTTCTTTGATAAAAAAAAAGAAGAAGGATTTTGAAAGGAAAAAAAAATTAGTAAAAAAAAAAAGCTAAAACAATAATTTTAATGATATAAAAATTCACCGCTTAATACCTTAATTATTGTCATTACTTATCAACAAAACACAAAATTGAGATATGAACAAGACTTAATTCACCTAATTAAGTGCAAAAAAAAGATGCTCCATCCAAAAGCTAATATTTAAACATAGCAATATTATATATCTCCACATATTCAATACTACTAAGTCTAATTTTATAATTTAATAGCAATATCGTTGGGAATTTCTCAAATTGGTAAAAAATCGAGGCTGAATCGAAGTTTGCTTTCCACAAAAGACAATAAAACAACAAAGGCTTGCATGTGGGCGTATTTGAGTAGTTGAATCATGAATTGGCTCTATTCTTTTAGAGTTAAATTAAATACTCAAATTCACTTCTCAAAAAAATAAAAAATTAAACTACAAAATGCTCAGATTATGAATAGAACCAATTAAAATATTTTTGAAGGACCCTTGGTAATGAAGCACCGTGAATGGCGGAGCAAAAATTGAGCAGACAAAGTAAATTTTGTAAGTATATAAATCCAAAAATTATAAATGAACGGAAAAAAGTCAGTAGATTTCTACCCATGGTTGACTGTAGCTGTGGAGTGTGTGTTTTGGAAAATAAATACTCCTATGTCAATACATTTTTGTTAAAGCAACGGCGTGGCCATCTTTTTCTTTGTCATCTTTACGTTGTTTTCCTCAATTGTGTATAACTTTATGCCATGCACCAGGATTCCATTCTTGTAAATAATATCTCTGCAAAATTCTGATATCATTAGTGTATTTAAGTTAGTATTTGTGATGCCATTTTGTGTGTGTATGTTTTTTAGTTTTATAAGAATCATGTGTCCCTAGTACCATATATTAAGCGGGTAACAAAATTGATTTTTTTTTTAATTTTTATTTATTTTGCCTTTTTTTCCCTTCAATTTCTGCATAATTTCCGTCTAATTTTACATTATTTGACTAGGGCTTACTAATCCGATTATGGTTTATTTTTATTATTTTTTAACTTTTAACAATTTCAGTTAATATGAGTTGAAAAATGAAAAATGACCAATACTTTGCCATTGTGGTCCGTCCGCTAAAAAAAATCAACACTTATATTCTTAGTAATATGCTACCTAATTTTGAGATCATTACAAATTCTCAAAACCAGCTAAGAAAAATCGGGGTCCAAAGATAGTTGACGGAGGGGAGTATTAATTAATAATTGGTCTGATTTTAGTGAAAGATAATTTTATACTATAAGACATTGATGAAGGGCCGTGAATCTAATCTTTATAATGATAACGTCTGTTATATTTTCATTTTTTAGGAAGACGTAATTATGCCGGTTTACTACCAGCACACATAACATCAATTACTTGAAATGGAGATAATATTAAATCGAGAAATTTTAATTAAATAGTCCAAAATTTAAAAAGGCATATAGACATTACAATACGGAACTATAAATAAAGTGGCAAAAGGACTGAAGTAATATTCGTTTGGATGAAAAAGAAAATGTTGTTTAAGAGGTGACTGAAAGAGGAATTAGATACAATTAGATTCACACAAATCATAATAATAACTAAAAAGAGGAAAAGGGTAAAAATAATTACTCCATCCGTCCCGCATTGTTAGTTTCATTTTACTTATTGGGATGACCTATTTATTAGTCCCGTTACTCAAAAATTGGTTAGAGACCTTTGTTGTATGTTATAAAAACGACAACGGTTTTTAACCATCGTCATATATTTAAATTAATAATTAAGAAACAGTGACAATCAAATTACCTAAATTTTAGATATTATTAAATAAAAAAAAATCAAATTACAATGTATCAGTTGCAATAATTCACTACAAGATGTCTAACTTCTCCACAATAAACACAGTCAATTCAAAAAAAAAGAAAAATACTGAAGGTCTAAGAAGCTTAGGATCCTAACTAGACTAATTAAGAGTAAAGAAGAACATCCAGACTCGATTCTCTTCTCTTAGTTTCTTGGGAAATTATCCTACAAAAGTCAGGAGAATAACATAAACTTATGCCAAAAATAAAAGCAAGCAAGCAATTCTTCATATAAAGGGTGGTTGCTGGCAGAATCAGACCTGGTTTGTCCAACGCTTGAATGATTGGTAGAATGAGAAGAACAGGGCAGCGGATGAACAGCCTTGGAAGCCACCGTCATCTCATTAGGTCTCAAGAAAAATCTTTGATAGTTTTGATTAATCTGCAACTCCAGGAACCTGAAAAGGATAGCTGATTTTTAACAAGCATATCATCTTCATACTAACATTTAAAAGAGAAGACTTCTCGCCATCCAAACACATTGTATTGTAGCAGACATAACTGAAGCTAGGACATGAAATAATAACCACTGCACATGGCCACAGGATTATAGGAACCTCCCTTACCAGGGAAGAAATATAGAATAGGAGAAGAAAAGAAACAGCAGAATAGAAAATAGCAGTGATGTCCACACATAGCCTCATCATTTCTCAACTAACATATTTTCCAAACTCAATCAAAACAATAGTTACGCGTGTTGTGCCCACAGTGACTATACATTCTCAGAGTAAAATCAATTCCACAACACATGCTCAAGAATTAATAAATTACACATAGATCTCAATGGTTAAAAATAACAGAATAAGTGATTAAAACTGCTTGTGCTTTATTATACCTATGTATTAATAAGAGAAGAAGTGCTTCATCTTATCTAAGATTAGGATATGATAAGACATGCCTTCACCAATTATAAAGTAGCACCTCATTAAATTATATTTAGCAAGCAGAAGAGCAAAAGTAAGGCATGAAACTAAAAGCCAGGCCATATCAGACCTACTAGAAAATTTCAAGGCGATTGTGAATTTCACAAATTGTCATCTGACTATCTAAAATGCAGTGATATCACTCTATTACCAATGGTTTAGGCATTGAAGGTGTCACGTGAATTAGTTGTCTCGACTCTCGACTGCTTAATGGCTAACTCCTCAAGTCTCTGACTCTTATCAGGTAGCTGAAATATTTATTGAAGAGACTAGGAGTCAAAATTTGTTCATTTAGCATAACATATACACATCAACACTTATAAGGAACATCAAATTATTACCTGTGGATTAGCATGAACTCGTGCTGCAGGCCAGGCTGTGACAGTGCTTCAGCCATGTTAAGACCTGCCGTACTAGAAACCCCAGAAGACGAATTTGAAAATGTAGAGAATATTCTGTTGAACAGGAGAATGACATGTGCCATTATTTGCAACAGCAGCAGGCACTTCTGCAGAAGTCCATTTCTCACCACCAAGAAACCCTGAGCAACCCATGGGCAAACTTTGAAAGAAAACAACAAAATCTCAACATTTATCACCAGAGTAATTTGTAGTCAAATTTCCATTCTATAAATAGGATGGTACAACAAATTTTTCATTTTACATTAATATTACATCCTATATCTCCAGATTTCTGCAACTAGCTTCATCTTATGACACTCCTCCCCTTTATTTCTTTTTCTCTAGATTTTGTAATCCATTTTGTGTAGTCAAACACTACTCAGGTGTAATCTGTAATGTATTTAGGTGGATTCTATGAGATAGGTCACGCATATCTACATAATTAATATGAACACATTAATTAGTATATACTACTTTATGTGTAACACCGACATTGGCATGAAAGAAATTGTTTCAAATCTATGTAACAACTGCAATCTCATAATAAAATACATAAACCAAGGATTATTCTAATTGAATGTAAATTCATGGGAATTAGGTTGGAGTTTCATGAATGTTTAAGTGAAAGGCTTGCAATTTGCTAATCTAAGTCAGTTATAGATATTTCAAGGACTGCCGATCTCAATTCCATGAATTTATTGATCAATTTCATGGAAGTTGTTTGATGATTATGAGATTATATAATAACAATGTGCTAAACAGTAGATAAGTCATCATATAAAACAAACTGTACTGTTTTTATCTACAAGACTACACCAGAAACTTATCATACAACTCAAACATAAGAGAATTCATTTTAATTGTTGACTAGCAGTAATGTAGACTCCAGCTTCGTCTGGCTTATTTATTTAAACCAGCTTAGTCAATGTCCACACGATCAGAACTGGAGATATTTTAGAAGGGGAAGAGCTGCTTCTACTTGATTAAGAACTAGAAAAACACTTTTTTTTAACTATATTTGTGCTTAGTGTGATCATGTGTTAATTAAGCCTGAGCTAGGATTGCTCTGCTAATTCTGCTTCCTTCTTCTAAATTCCTGTGGTGTATTTAGGGCAATGTTTTTCTAGTGCTGAACTAGGATTTTTAACAAGTGGCAAGCTCAACCTAAATTTTAGTCAACTCCATAGACAACGGTTACCACAAAGACAACAGTTTTTCATTAAGACCGTTGTTATTCAGCCGTCGTCTATCTGAATTTTTGAGGTAGTGCAATATTTTAAACTAGCAAAATAGTTGTCCTAAATCTGTGAATGAAACATTCCAGCAATTAGACAAGGCATACAAGAGCAAGACACTGGCAAATAGAAAAGACATAAAAATAGTGAAGATCAATACCTCCAGGAGCAGGAGCACATCCCAGCCACACTATTAAGCAAAAGGCTTCATAGTAGAAGAACGATGTCATAGTTCAGTTTTGCCACGTGATTCTCAATTACGGTTCTCTTTCCTTTCTTAACCATATGCAGTAAAGGTTAAAAACCTTATCTAGCTCCCCCATCTTGAAGAATTTCTTCATGAGTATAATAAAAGGAACAAGATCAATTGGCAAGTCTGTCATCAACATCTTGAAAAGTAGCTCTTCAGCCTCCTCCATTTTGCTTCTTATGCAGTAGCACTTAAGTACTTCAGTATAAGTTATGATATCTGGTTCTAATCCTCTCCTAATCATTTCATTGTGCAGTTGGAGTGCATGACTAATGTCGCCTAGATCACAAGCAGCACCAATCATCAAATTGTAGGTGACTACATCAGGGGAAAGACCATTTAAGAGCATCTCAGCCTTCAAATAATGAGCCTTATCAATACTTCCATCTCTTAATTGTGAGTAGATAAGAGCATTGTATGTATAAACATTGGGCTGCACACCAAATTCAATCATTTTCTTTTTCATGAACAACGCCTCTTGCACTAGTCCATACTTTCCATATGCATTAATCATGACATTCCAAATGAGAGGCTCAGGCATCAATGAGTTCTGCAGCATGAGGAAATAAAATAGTTTGCTCTGTGTACATCTCCATTAATACATGAACCTTGGATAATCATTTTGTACGTGATATGATCGGGACAGACACCCATCCTTGACATAACACCGAAAACATAACAAGCCTCATCCATCTTACCCGACTTGCAAAGCTCACTAATGAGAGTATTGTATGTATAAATGTCAGGAGCAATACCACTTTTAAACATTTTACAGAAAGACTTATACACAATGGTTAAGTCCCCTCTCAAACAGTATCCATGAATAATAACATTATATGCAACAATATCCACCTTCAAACCCCTTTCAAATATGCCATTCCAACAAGAGAGAACTTCCTCCATGTTCCAATTCTTGATATGATCATCCGTAAGTATAGTTGAAGAGCTTATTTTTGAATTTTCCCCATCATTGTCACCATCCAAAAATTTCTCAAGCAGCTCCGTCCCATCCTGCAATAAGCCTCTTTGGCAAAGGGCATGCACGAGAATATTGCAAGAGACCCTATTTGGCCTCGTCCCATGATTAGCCATGGAAGAGAAAACATTTAGAGCTTCATCAACTTTATTTATCAGGCAATAACAACTCATCAAAGTATTGTAGGTAGCACAACTAGGACGAGGACCATAGGCTAACATCTCATTAACAAGCAACTCAGACTCCTAGGTCACTGCTTTTGCAAAGTGCATTTAGAAGGTAATTGTTAGTGATGACATCGGGAATTCTAAGCTGTTGAGTCACAGTTTCCCAAAGCCTCAAAGCTGGTCCTAGCTTACCCTCCAAACACAAAGCTCTAATCATACTTATATCACTTTTAGAATCACTTGAATGCCCCCAGTTTATGCTTTCCCTGCAGCACAATTTGATAGTCGAGGTAATCAACATTGATCAGAGTCATCACACACCAAAGACTACAACTAGATCTTCTATCGTAAAATAGTTTTCGTATCGATTCCTACGCTACAACCACATTCTAATACGGAAAATGGTAAAATCATTGTGCAGGCAGATAAAAAATTGGAACAGAAAAATCTAAAATATTAGGAAAAAAATGATTAAAACTGTAACAAAATGAACCTCATGGTTTTCAACCGATCCAAACTGTCCTTTAACATTACATCCAATGCGTTGAAGACTGCGCCCCTGGGTTCCTCTTCATCGCCATTACAAATTTCCTTCTTCGCATTCCGATCGCAAATTGTGCTCCTAATCCGGCATTAAAAAAACACCAACCATTCAAGCATATACAATGTAAGAGATTATAGCTGAATAGAGATTTAGAAAACACCAAATGCTCATACCTTGAATCGATTGGGTCTAAATTGGAACTAAAGCGAAGCAAACGCGAATAATAATGAGAAATCCGGTCCTTTAACGAGTCGAGTATTTGAAAGCTTCCGTTCAAAACTCGGAGAAGAAAATAGGATCCTTGAGCGGGAACTAGAACCTGAGAACAAACATACACAAACAAAAGAGTGAGAACAAAAGGAATAATCGTACTATCATGGAGAATAAAAGTTTTGTATCCCTTACGAATTGCATTAGCGGCGGAGTAGTAGCGCCGATACGGTGGAGGCGGCGCGGCGACGGCGGCTCTCAAGCTGCAGGAGAGGTTGAGTTCCCAAAGAAATAAAGCAACGGCTTCGAACTGAATCCGTACAAACGGAAAACTGCGAGTGATAACTTCAACCCAAGAAAAAAATAAAAATAAATAAATAAATCGACCCAAAAATTAATGAATTGGACATTTCTAATAAAAGCAAACGGCCCACATACATCTTGGGCTTTAAGCCCAACCTAACGTTACTACTTAAAAAAGAGTGTGTGAAGTGTAATGTCACAAACCGAATTTGACTATTCATTTAAAGCAGTTTCAAATTATTTATCTTAATTTATTTAAAATTTCAACTCGTGAATTTCGTAAATATTTAATTTTGTCGAGTTTATTTATGTCTAGGTTGCCTTAGTTAAAAGACGAGATCTTGAAAATTAGTGGGCCTCATGAATTAAAGGATCAATGAATCATTCAAAAAATAAATAAAATGGATCAAATATTGGGTCTGATTATAATTACTTTTAAACTTAAAATTTAGCCAATATTTGGTTCAAGTTTTTTTGGGTATGAAAAAGGAATTAAGTAATTGATTCTATTACATTTTATTTGGTTGGAGTAATATATTATCTATTTCCTTTACTTAGGGGTAACTCAATCCATTACATTATTACCCCCTCAAGAATGAGGGGATTCAAGGAGAAAAGGAACCTCTCATAAGTGACTCATTTTCTACTATTGAATCAAACACTCAATAAAAGTAATTATTATTATTATTATTATTATTATTATTCTTTTACTTGAGTTGATTCTATTCATTTTTCATTACCCAACTTGAACCAAACGAGCACTTAAAATCAAAAACCCAATGCCAAGAGCCCAAGTTGAAGAACAAACTCAGAAATATTACTCCAAAACTTAACATAAATCGCAGAGCAACAACACATGAAACGCAGTCTTGAACAATAAAGGCAACAGTAGAAGAAAGTAAAATATCTGATAATAGAATGATAACCTCGCAATTCTCATCCAGTACTCTCTCCATCCCCATTTTTCTTGACCCGTTTTTAAAGCTTTTAGTTAATAAATTCAAAGTATGGTCCGAGAAACTTAACTAGTGACTGGTTGGATATTTAGTTTCATCTTTAATTTAAATTCTTTCAAAGGGCATTCATTTTAATCATTAAATTAAGCTAATAACAAATAAAATTTATTAACGCAAAATTTATGTTTGAATCTTAAAGCAAAAGAATTAATATTTTCGTTGTTCAAATTAGCAAAAAATATGTTTATACGGAGTATAATTTAATTCTAATAGTGGTAAGTCTTTCCTTTTATAAAGTTGGTCCTATTTTCAGATATGTGCACCAGCCGATCATTGTGACTTGAGTGAGTCTTATCAATTGGGTGACTCTGATCTCGTTAGATTAGTCAAGTAAACCAGTGGCATCTCTAATACGAAACTATAGAGTTGGAAATTAAATACACGTCCCTTACAAATGAGTTGTGCTAACCTATAACATTACTGATGAACATTCATATTTTGAAATGGACACTTGAGAGTTTTGAAATCTGGTCAAAATATAAAACTTTGAAAAATTAGGTTGATTCCAATTTTGTCCTTCACATAATATTATAATAATAATTTTATTTGTGAAAAAAATAAAATTTGAGAATGCTACTATTGCAAAAATTAGAAGGTGATATTTCAATCTATAATCCTATATTTAAAACCAAAAACACATGATCACGTTATTAATTTTTTTTTAAATTTATATCATGAAAATCCGCAACCATTAATTTTAGTGCACACTAGAGGTGCCCACCGGAACCGGAACCAGGCGGTTCCGGAACCGAACCGGAACCGACAGTTCTGAACCGACCTGAGAAAGCGGTGGAACTGACGGTTCGGTTTCGGTTTCGAAAGTTTGAAATTAGGAACCGGCGGTTCGGTTCCGGTTCGGAACCGAAAAGAACCGGTTTTTTTTTTATTCTAATTTTATTTTATGTTTCAATATTATACTTATATTTGTATACTTATTTGATGTAACATTTGATTACTGATTAGTGTGTTACACTTTTTTATATGGAAATATTTATATTTGTAAAGTTAAATAGTTTTATCATTTAATTTATAATTCACAATTTAATAAGCTAAAATAAATAAGACTAATACAAAAAATATCTTTAAATTAATAATAAACAATGTCACATGATGATGATGAATTGAAGATGACAATTTACATAAAAGATGTCATATGTCATCAAAGTGAAATTAATTGTAAATGCTTTTAAATACAAAAAATATTATGAAAAAAGATATTAAGTATAAATAAAATTTATACACATAATAATAATTATTAAGTATGATATTAGTAATGAGAAATGCAAAAATATATATATATTTTTTGATAAATATTAAAATGCTTAGACGAGTACTCTTTTTCCTCACAGAGGTTTTAACGAGGCTCGACCCTTAGAATCGACATGTGATATCTAAGGGTTTAGGATTAATAAATAAATAAAATTTAAACAATCTCACTCTCAAGTATTTTTTTACATTTTATAATTTGAAATGTCTTACAATTAAAATTAGATCAATAAACAACGAATGATTGAATCATAATCGAACGAAAAAAAAATTAAAAAATTAAAAATAAAAAAGTCGGTTCCAGGTGCCAGAACCGGAACCGTTACTGTTCCGGTCAGTTTCGGTTCCGGCCATCTTGGAACCGGAACCGCCAATTCGGTTCCGATTCAATTCCGGTTTTGGAACCGTGGGCACCTCTAGTGCACACTGCGTAAACTCATGTAAAAGCACATAATGAGATCATTGGAAAACCTTAAAAGGCTCAAACAAAGTAGAACACAGTAATGATGTCATTGGAATCTTGAAAGGCTCAAACTTAGTGTTTGTACAAAGTATATAAGCAGATTCCACCAAACTAGGAAAAGTTGATGGGATTCATTTCCTAAGTAGGCCCCTAATTTCCACCACATTAAAGTGGGATTGGCTCCAAGTAGAAAAGTGATTACCACAAGGTGTATTGCATTCTGCGTCCTCCTCCATTCCCAAAATAATTCAATTCACATTTTTCTTTTCATTATTAAATAACGAGAAATTCATCATAATATGTACGTGTGCCTCTAAATGAGGTTATATTTTCTCAAATTATACTTTCGTAAAGTAAAATATAACAAAAACCGTATTCATACCCGGCAAATTCGATTCATACAATTAATGGAGACTTATGATTATAATTTTTTGTAGAAAAATCAACTACTTTACTAAAAGGTTGCGTGCTCTTTGATGAAAAATTATTATGGGAAAAAAAAAGAAAAAGAAAATAATCACCCTTTAAATTTTTCTTCATCATATTTTTCTTCCATTGGAGTGAAAAGGAATGGGAAAAAAAGAGTAAAATTTTCATCATATATAAGGAGGTGGAAAAAATTTAAAGGGTGAGCGTTATCTTTTCTTTTTTTTTTATCAGGCAAACACAACATACACACACACACACACACACATACTGACACACACGCACTCGAGGTGACTCGAACCTCCAACATCTTAGATTGGAGGGGAAGCGTCTTACCAATTGAGTTGCGCTTCGTTGTCTTATCTTTTTCTTCTTTTTCTATGATAATATTCCAAGAATGCAAGCTAAATATAAATGAGACGAATTTGAGCATGGCAGTATTCATTTTTACTTTAATATATTCCATCTCTTAAAAAAAAAAGTTGTGAATGAACAAACATCGTGATCCTAGAGAAATTGGCATTTATACATATTCTATATTTTTTTATTTAATTAAGATCGTTTATTTGTAGTTTTTGTTGATTCCACTTTTTAACCCATGATAAAATACAGTAAAATCTCTATACAATCATATCATCGGGTTAGAAGAAATTAGACAAAAACTTGTGTCAGCCGAAGGCACCGTGTGGCCGGGCCCAAAGTGCCAATCTTTATACAGAAAAGTGTCAATCTATATGAATAAAAGTGTCAATCTTTAACATAATTATTTTACGAATAAAATGACAATTTTAAAAAGTGTCAATCTTTATACAGAAAAGTGTCAATCTATATGAATAAAAGTGTCATTGTTTTAGCCCGGCCGCACGGTGCCTCCGGCTGACCCAAGTGTGTCCCGAGAAATTATTACTATAGAGAGGTTATTCTTATATAGAGTTTTCCATAGAAAAATAATTAGTTTTTTTTTAAAAATACTCAATTAAATACTACATCACATAGATACATTTAGCATATTCATATACTTAATTAATATAAATTTGACTAAACTATACATTCACCTTGTTAAGTTGGAATCTTTTTGACTTCAACAATACTGTATATGTAGATGAGTTATTACATACACGCAAATTGAAGGATATAATGACAACCATAAAATTAAAATATTTTCACAATCAACCATAGATAAGTATTTTTATGTTATCTTAAATTTTGTGTAATGATATTATATATATTTTTATATATAATTATAATTTATTCCTTATATGGAGGTATAAATCCTTAAGACGGGACCGGAAAAAAATATGCATTATTACAATGTAAAGATTATTCTTAAATATAACTGGTCCCGAGTTGGGACTATGATTTTTTATTACTATAAGAATGTTATTCCTATATAGAGTATTACTGTAGGAGGTTCACGTTCCGAATAAACATCATCCCTATTTTCATTTTTTTTAACTCTCGATAGAATATTAAAATTATAAATAATATTAATGTAAAAGTTGCACACTCGTTCTGTGAGTAAATAACACGAGGTAAATCCACATATTGTGTACTTATTGAGCCTATGTTTCATAAAAGCTTTGGCTATAAAATATCCAAAATGATAAAAATCTAAATGAAGAAAAATGAATGCCTTTAATACAGAAAGAGACATTTGTATTAATACTAGTCTATTTAGAGATATAAAATAAATAAGAACGATATATATATTATGTGTGTGTAGAATAAATTTACTCGTTTCCTCTTTACCGGAAAAAAAGAAAGAAAGAAAAAATGCGAGCTTGTTTCCTTATATATTCACTATGGTTTCTCGATTTGTTAATAGTATCTTCTTATACGAGTTATTCCTTCTCTTCCATTTAAACTCGAGCTCGTATATTTTAAGTACGCGTACTTATGAGAAGAGTATAAAGTAGTATAAAAAATAAAAGATGTGTATCTTCAAACGAGATAGCTCCAAATAAACGGTGGGAGTAATAGTAAAAAAATATCAACCCAGTTGAATATTTTTTTGAACTTTATTTGCATATGGAATTTATCATATAATATACCTCATCTCATTTAATTCCTCGATTAGTCATAAAATCCGAATAGCTCTAGATAATAATCATAAATTTGAAGATAATCTCAACCAAAAATTATTCATCATTTATTATATTTTCTGTTGTAGAATTATTTAGAAAGACCTACACGTGGAACACGTTGAATAATATACAGCCATCATATTTAACAAGTAATAATATGAAAAATAGACCAATTCCAAGCAAATCTAAGAATAGTTGTGGCATCTTAATCATCCTATTATGCACATAATCAACCAATCAGCATCCTTATCGAATCCTACTCATCCCTACATGTTATAATATATCAACTTCCTAATATGGCTCTTCGTTTGTGTTTTTATATTAGTACTTAACTAATTATGGATTGGATTTCATTACTTCAAGATTTATTTTTATCTTATGTGATATTGTTTCCACTAGTTAAAATTAAATAGTAGAGATGATCATTATACTACAACAAAATTCAGCTATGAGAATTTTTATTACAAGACTCATACTAGAAGAGTGACATATTATTATCTTATTGGGACTCTCTCTCTCTCTCTTTCTCTCTCTGATGCGTCTTAAAAACTAGGAGAAATAGAAGAATTAAAATTAAAGTGTTAATTCAACCTATTTCACCAACGAATTTTCTCTAATAGGGTACTCTTGAGCATCCTAAACTAACCGTCGTCGAAGCCAACACTTGCAAGAGTCCTAATAGACATACGCACTAGTATATGCCATATACAAGAGTGTTCTGTGATGAAAATTTTATTGTAATTTAATTAAAATTATGAAAATAAAATCGATGTTTGAAATTAAAATCTCATTTTTAGTAGAGATTAAGGACTTGCAAGTTGCAAGATGCAAAGACCAAATTCCAACAATATGTTGGTGGGATTCATTCTATTGACAGAAGTTGACAGCTTGTTGTGGACATTCCTCTTAAGTAAAGTTATTTATTTATTTTTTTAAAACGTGTAAGTGACTGTTTGGTTCAAGTAGGATAACGGAAAGAGAATGAAATCAAATTAAATAAGAAAATGGTAATAATAATGGTTACTTTTATTAAGTGTTTGGTTCAAGTATGAAAATAAATCACTTGTAAGGGGGTTCCCTTTCTTATTGTTTCTTCTCCTTCTTGAGGGGTGGGGGTAGGGAAAATGGATAACATATTACTTAAACCAAATAAAAAGTAATTGAATCAATTAATTGTTTCCCTTTTCCTATCCTAAAAAATGTGAACCAAACATGAGCTAAGATCATTTATATTTTGATTCCTCCAACAAATATGAAATTACATGGACACGGATGTTAAAAGAAAAATAAGTCGCTTATATCATTCTAATTTAAGATCTTTTATTATGCATTTTTCCTAACATAGTGTTATATACTCTCTCCGTCCATTTTATAATGAGCTATTTTATTATTATAATAGATTCATATTGAATAAATATAGCTTATTATAAAGTGGACACAGTGAGTATTTTTCTATTTCATCATTCTAAATTTTTTAAAAGAAATAAAAAAAATGTCAACTACACTATATAATCAATCTACCCTATAGAATTTATGTTATTTTGATTTTTAGAATTCCCCCTGTCTTTTCAAATATATGTATGGATTTGGGTGACACGGGTTTTAAGAAAATATGTAGTATATCGTATTGTTTATTAATTACGATTGAGTTTCACATTAATATACCGCCTCTGTCTCACCTTAAATTACCTCATTTTCTATTTGAGTCGTCTCACCATAAATGATCATTTTTTCATATAAGAAAATAATTAGCCACATAAGAATACAATTAGTAAATCTCTTATTACACTTAACATTCCCTAATTAAATTATATCATCCACTCACCTCTCATCATATATTTCAATATAATTTAAATTCTAAAAGTTTAAATTATCATAACTTGCACGTTTGTTCTCCATTTTTTATGATTTTTATACCAAATTAAAGTCTTGATACAATTTTTCATTTAAGATGAGACACCAATATGTTTTTATGCATATATGATGTACTAGTTTTAAAATATGTCTAAATACATAAACCACTCTCTCTCCTTAAACACAATACACTTGATACCTTAAACAGTTACTTCTTAAAACCCCGCCGAAAAAAAGGATTATTTAAGATGAGACGGAATCAGTAATTTTTACTCCCTCCGTCCTCCATTTTTTGACCCTTATACTATTCGGCACGCCTTTCTACTGAAATCTAGTACGAGTTTTAAAATATAATTTTAAAATATTTTTTTTTAAGGGATAGTACGACACTCGTAATATCCCGTAAAAAGAAATAATACTTTAAAATTATATTTTAAGACCCTTACTAGATTTTGATAGAAATACGTGTCGAAAAATATAAGGGTCAAGAAATGAAAGACGGATAGAGTATTAATTAGTAGTGGGTGGTGGATAGTAGTAGTAGAATAGGTGTTAGAATAGTGGGTCAATATCCTAAAGTGAAATATGCATATCTTTGGAGGATTGTGTCGGAAAAATTATTATATACATAAATCATGAGGATGAATGTAGTATTTTTTTAGGGGATTAAAAATGGTTCCATTTTCTCCCTTCATGGTGATTGGAATATCTGAAATGTCTTACTAATTGAGTTGCATTTTGTGATTATGCATTTATTTATTTTATAATTTCATTTTATTTGGTTGCATTGGCTGAGTTTTAAGGGGCGTAGTATTCATTAGTTAATAAATTTAGTTGGAACATCAATGAATACTTTAAACTATGACCCCATTATTGAGGCCCTTTCGTATGTTGTTTCTAATAACATTTTACGTTCTTGTAATGACTATGCACCGCATGAGATCCAAACATCAATTGTAATTTGCGTTAATTGTGTAAATTAAATTAGGGTTGGTATTATACTTTCTAGTTTCTACTCAAACTATGCTCTAATTTCTAGAAATACGTTATACTTTCGACTTTCAATTTGAGAATCGAAAATTTGTGTAGGCAGTTGGGAATCCATATGAAATACTTCCTTTATCTCATTTATGAAGTGATAAGTTACATTTTGAATTGTCTTATTTCATTCATAACGAGACATGTCTCAAAATAGAAATATTTAGCTCAATTAATAAGGTCCACTAATTCAGCAAACTTAAAGATCGGTTAAAAAATAAGTTCTGAAATTTTTGTAAAATTTAAAAATAAATTATACTCCAAAAAAAGTAATAATTTTTTTTTATGAATAGAACGGAGTGAATATGAGATTAGGAAGAGTCAATATTGAAGTCTACCATTGTGCATGTAAATCTAACTAATATAACTATTCAAATATAAAAGGTCAACATGGTCTAAAATTTTGAAACGAAATATACTTTTTCCGCCCCGCTTTATTAGTTACATAAATTAAATATATGTGAAGTATAAAATATTATTCCGGGATTAATGAAACGGGACATAAGAAATATGTTTTATATTTAAAATCGTAAGGTATTTTGGACGTAAAATTATACTTAATCAGTATGCGTATCGACCTAATGGTAGGAGTTAATATTTGAGAATAGAGATTTCAAATTCTAGTTTTACGTGGTAACGGTCTTTAGATACCATAATAGTAAAGATTACAATATAATACTATAATAGTAGAGATTACAATATAAAAGAACAATATATAGCCATATAGTTCAGACATGTTGGGAGTGCTGTTGCCAGCCGGAACCCAAAACTAATTTATAAAAAAAATAATTAAAAAATAAATCTGTAATTAAAAGCAATATTTGAAGTCCATTTTATATCAATCACTCCTCTCTATAAATTTGCAGAGATTCTCTCCTCTTTCCCCACCCCCTCGCCTCAATATTTTACAAAAACTAAAAGGAAGGAAAAAAAAAAAAAAACATAACAAAACATCAGCGCACGGCGGCGGCGGTGGAGAGAGAGCGAATGGGCGGTTGGGCTATAGCGGTGCACGGCGGCGCTGGTGTGGATCCAAACCTCCCGAAGGAACGTCAAGAGGAAGCCAAGCGACTCCTCACTCGTTGCCTTGACCTCGGAATCTCCGCCCTCCGCGCCTCCCTCCCTCCCATTGATGTCGTCGAGCTCATCGTACGCTACCGATTTTCTTCCCTCTCTCGATTTCGATTTAATCGAATTTGTATCGATTGATTTTTCTCCATGCAAAATGTTGGGATCGTTTTCAATTGTGTTTTTTTTCCGGTGGAATTTTTTGTAGATTCGAGAATTGGAGAGTGATCCCCTTTTCAATTCGGGGCGTGGATCTGCTCTGACGGCGAAAGGAACGGTGGAGATGGAGGCCAGCATCATGGACGGGATGGGGCGGCGGTGCGGCGCCGTCTCCGGCGTCACCACCGTGAAGAATCCGATCTCTCTCGCCCGCCTCGTCATGGAGAAGTCGCCGCATTCCTATCTCGCTTTCTCCGGCGCCGAGGAATTCGCCAAACAACAGGTCCAAACCTCCTCCCCTAAATCCACGCACCTTCGCACATCTCTCTCTCTCTAATTTCAGTTCAGTGCGTGAATTTGTTGCTTTACACGTGAACGAGGAGAGTTCTTTTTGCTCTTCGCTTCTTGTTTAGCCACCTTTTGTCTTTATTTATTTCAAAAAAGGTGGTTGCTTCTTTCTTTTTTTTAAAAAGAAAATTAAATTTTAAGCTAGAAATAAATAAAACTTTTGTAAAAATTAATTTTCCTGTTTGAATTAAATTTTAGGGAGTGGAGATGGTTGACAATGAATACTTCATCACCGACGACAACGTCGGAATGCTCAAATTGGCCAAAGAAGCCAACTCAATCCTAGTAAGTTCATCAGCTCTCTCCTACTCGTTCAACTTGTCATGTTTTTTTTTTAATATATGTGAGTATAAGAGTTGTCTCGTTCAACTTGACACGTTTTTTTTATTAAATATATACTCCCTCCATTTCACTTATAATGACACTTTTCTTTTTTGTCTTTTCTGGCACGCTTTTCCACGATTCTCGTTGATGGGTTTCAAGATGGATTTTTGAAGAATTCTTTCTTTTACGGGATACTACGACTGTCTTAGTATCCCGTAAAAGAAAGAATTCTTCAAAAATCCATCTTGAAACCCATCGACGAGAAGCGTGGAAAAACATGCCAGAAAAGGCAAAAAAGAAAAGTGTCATTATAAGTGAAATGGAGGGAGTATATGAGTATAAAATAATAAAAACGTGTACTGTTATACCAGTTCGACTATAGGATTCCTTTACCCGGATCCGACAGCTGCAGCGCGGCTGTGGAGGGGCCGCCGCTGGTGATGAACGGGCTGCCGATCAGCGTGTACGCGCCAGAGACGGTCGGGTGCGTGGTGGTGGACGGGGAGGGGCGGTGCGCGGCAGGGACGTCGACCGGCGGGCTCATGAACAAGATGGCGGGGCGGATCGGGGACTCGCCGCTGATCGGGTCCGGCACGTACGCGTGCGAGGTGTGCGCGGTGTCGTGCACGGGCGAGGGGGAGGCCATCATACGCGGCACGCTGGCGCGCGATGTGGCGGCGGTCATGGAGTACAAGGGGCTCGGCCTCCAGGAGGCGGTGGACTTCGTGATCGAGAGGCGGCTCGACGGCGGCGGGAAGGCCGGGCTGATCGCCGTGTCGAGCAAAGGGGAGGTGTCGTGTGGGTTCAACTCGGTTGGGATGTTTAGGGGTTGTGCTACTCAAGATGGATTCATGGAAGTTAGTATATGGGAATAAATGACTAAATCTTTTGAATACTGGCGATTAGTATTTTGAGGATGCATCTTGTTTCTTTTTTGTTTTTTGTTTTTTGTTTTTCTTCTGTCTTTTGTTTTATGAAATAAAAGTGTATCTTTTAGCTTACCTTTCTATATTGAATTTCTATTACTTACATGTTAATTAATGTGACTTTAATTTAAATTAATCAGAATTTTGACATGATCAAAAATACTCACCTCAAACACTATCAGATACTCACTATTTTGCTGTATTTTTTTTAAGTGTCTCGTTTTATACCACTCGTATATTTAACAAACGAGACAAGTCAAAAATAACAGAACATATATTTAACAAACGAGACAAGTTAAAAATAACGGAGGGAGTAGGTATCAATTTATGGGTTTCACTTTACGATTTCATATGTACAATTTACTGTTATAATTGGTGGGTATATTATTCATACCTAAATTATCATCGCTCGATACGTAATCATCCATTCATTGTATACTTTACAATTTACATGCATAATTTACCGTGTACTAGTATATTGTGCATGCTTAAATTTTACCTCCGCTAAAACGTAATTTTTTTCTTCGCCTTACACAAAATTTAGAAAAAATACAAATATATGAGAGGATTGTCTTCATTTAATGACATTTTAGTTCCTTCACTATATGTAGTTCTGATAGAGTTTTACATGAATTAATTTTTTTTAATTCATCATTAAATTTGGATATATTTTAATTATTCATCACTATTAAATTTGGAAATTCCTCGTGAATTTTAAATTATCTTTGGAATATTTCAACTAGGAAAAATAATAAAGCAGCTGTAAAACTCTTATAAAAAACTTGAATCAATAACTTTTTCAATCTCGTGTTTCGTAAATGGTACTATTAATTATCATATTTTGTGCGTTACATGCATGAAAAACAACTACTAATATCGAATAAAATAAGTCAAAGAAGGAAAATATTAGGGACTTAAAAGAAACAATTCATTCGAGAGATATGCTTATATATATAGAATGGATTTAATTAATTATTGAGATTGGCGCAAAAACAAAGAACCACTTTCTTTAGGCTAATTTTTGCCTTCACCGTGCTTTCATTTGAGGTATGAATGAGGATATATTAAGTCGAGTATTATGAAATTTCATAACTAACAAAAGTGCGGGAATGAAATTGATAGAAATACTTATCTATCCATCGTGGTTATACTTAATGTGCACATGATTGATGTGGCTGTGTCACATCAATATTTTTTAATTTAGATTTAAATTTTTTTTAGTAGGATTTTATTTTCTTATAGAGTTTATTTTTATAAGACATGTTAATAATATATTTTTTTTAATATATCACCGTCATATTAATCATGTAAATACTATATTCGCGATCGATGAAAGAGCATTCCTCACGAAATTTTTTGATTAAGAAGTAAATATTTATTCTTTTTATTTGTTGTTACTTGTTAGCATTCACTTCCCTGCCTCCCTTTTTCTTTCCTTCTTGTATGGGCCACAGAGAAAATTGGATTGCAACTTTGAATCTAAAAATAGATGGTAACATTCGAATAGTGGCCCAAAGAATATAGAAATAATACTTAACTCTACTTTAATTTGTTGACGAGCTCGTCAATACATGAAGGAAGCCCGTTAAGTATTAATTGATCTTTAACCCATCGTACTAGAAAATAATTAGTCCACGACATACTGTTTTTATAGATAATTTTGTTGCTTTGTATTGATGAGTTTTAAAATAGATTTTCGGAGTACTATTTTTTCATAAGTTACTATGATAGTCTTACCAACCTACGAAACTATAGTACTTCGAATATTCATTTTAAAACTCTTAATCACGAAGGTTCAAAATCATCTAAAAATAGAATACGTCTAATTTTCACAATTCTGGAAGATTATGGTTTTCTAAGATGTAATCATACGGACTTTTAAATTCACAACTCGATCACGTAAGAATTGTATAGACTCGCTTGCACACTTAACTTTGCAAGCTATTCTCACTTAGCGAATATAGTTTCATTTCAATTCTGTCGTTTAAAATAATATGCAATTTTTTTTTTCTACAATTTCTAGTGAAGCCCTATAAAACCTTAATTGGACATCAGAAATGCTAATTATTCACTAAAAATTTAATTTTTCATATTTTTACAAAACTGGGGTATCACAAATTCTCGCCTATTTCCTAGAATAAATGAAACGTCCCAAAAATTTAATAAACTAGCATTTGAGTGAGAGTAAGCAAAAATTTACAACCATTTTTCTTTAGAAATCGTTATAATTGAGACTGTATAGTACTCCCTTTTTTACTCCAAAGTCCAAACAAAAAATAAAGAAAGAAAATAAAAAAAAATTATATGCACATATTATTATATACAAACAAAACAAACTTGAACCTATGATTGGACTAATAAGAAATTTAAATCTGACAAAGCAGAGATATTCCATAGAATTAGGGTGGAAATTTAACATACCCAATTTGAAAATATACATGTAAAAAATACCCAATGTGAAGTTGCATCTACAAAAAATACCATTTTATTTAAATAAAGGGTTGGGGCCCGCTATTTTCGACAGCATTCTGTGTTGCTGTTGCTGTTTTTATGGGACTATTCAAATTTTTGTTTTGTTGTTGTTTCCTTTGACCGATTTAAAAGAATAAACAAAAAAAATTAAAAATAAAAAAAATAAAAATAAACTAGCCCATCCACCCACTTACCCCACTCACGGTCCTCACTCCCTTCTCATGCTCCCCCCCCCCCCCAAACCGTGAAACCTTAGCCCATCCCCAATTTTTTTTTGTGGAAGCGTGTGTGTGTTGTGCCGTCGCCGCCGGCGGAGACAAAAGTATGGGCAATTCCAATAATAATTCGGGTTCCGAAGATGAAGGAGTCGAAGTCCTGACTCAAGTACGTCACGAAGTTCCGACGATGGAAGAACAACGAAACCTTCCTCAGCCGCAGCCTCCGGTAATTTTTCTAATTTTCTTCTTCTCTTCTTTGTTGTTTGTTATTTCAAAAGTAATTGAATTTTTAGTATGAACAACGAAACCTTCCTCAGCCGCTGCCTCCGGTAATTTTTCTAATTTTCTTCTTCTCTTCTTTGTTGTTTGTTATTTCAAAAGTAATTGAATTTTTAGTATTTTTTAGTTTCTTCAATCAATTCGTATGTAATGATTTCATGTTTGTTTGAATAGAATTATAATGTGTATAAATGCATTAATATTTCGATTTGTATGCAAAAAATCTGGATTTATTGGGTAAATTATGAATTCGAAATCTCTGTAAATCTTGTAAATTTTGTACCTGTATGAATTCGATCTGCGAATTAAATTATATATATATATATATATATATATATATATATATATATATATATACGGTTTGAACTAAATTGAAACCGTGTCCTCACGGTTTCAATGAGCATTCAACCGTGTAATTGATGAGTCATCAAACTTCACGGTTCAAATTAAATCAAACTATGGTCTCGCGGTTTGATTTAAGTAGAAATCGTGAAATTAGCTTTTCAAGGTTGGACTTAAATAAAACCGTGGGCACACGGTTTTGTTTAATTTCAAACCGTGAAAATACATATTGCAGAGAAGATTGGAAAATTTGATACTTCACTAAATTAATGAATCGTTTTGCACTATTATGTTGCAGCCTAGGTACGCATGGTAGAGGCCTCGTATGCGAGGATTCCCCGGTGACCATATAATTCAAGGCGTAATTTATCATTTAAGTCGCATTGGCGGACCGGATCTCTTGAGACGATTTGGCAACGAATCTCCATTTGGAAAGATCCTCTTGCTTAGGAAGTTCAGGAATACCAAGCGTGTCTTGCACGAGTTATTGGCTAGGGAGTTGTGGAGGGGTGAAGAACACAAATTGGAGAGGTTGTTCCACGTAGGTGGACGAGATATTCAGTTTGGGCCTCAAGAATTTTGCCTTGTGACTGGATTATGCTTTGGCCCTACGACCTTTAATCCCCACGGTCGCAATCACGTCATCCCACATGCGAACCTCTTCCATACTTATTACAGCGGACGTAAGGTGCAAGTCAGAGAGCTCTTGGATGATTTCAAAGATGCATCTAAAGTTATAGGGACTCCGGAGCAATACTTGAGCGCCGCCAACCTCATTCTCTACTACTACGTGCTACTATGTCGTGATCCTGACAGACCTGTTGATGATTGGGCATGGACATTAGTAGAGGATCCACAGCGATGGGCGGAGTTTCTGTGGGGATCATGGTCATTCCAGAGCATGTGCCACCAGCTTGGAGTGGCCAAGAAGGACCCCATAGAAATTGGAGGCAAAAAAATAGGGGTGCCTACCATCTCTACGGGCCCGTGTGGGCGATGTTCATTTGGGCCGTCGAGGCCATTCCTGCTTTAGGACATGCAATTGGAAGACGTCGCAACGAGCACGAGACGCCACGACTTAGGAGATGGGAACTTGGGTCGTCGCATGCCGACTTCGTTGGTTTCTTTGACAATTTACAGGTATATACTCTTTTTACTGCATTAATTAATTATGTTAATTATTTAAAATAATATTTATGGATTATTTAGTTTATCATTAATTAAAGTAAGTAAATGTTTTTTGTACATTTTATTAATTAATTATTAGTTAATTACTCATAATAATACTGATTTGTTTGTTTGATTCATTAATTGGATTCAAATTTAATTTAAAATTTTAATTTTTTATGTTAAAAGTGTGAAATAGTTTTTTCACGGTTTGAACTTAAATGAAACCGTGAACACATGGTTTCATTTAGTTTAAACCGTGAAAAAGTTTTTTCACGGTTTGAGCTCTACTGAAACCGTGATCACACGGTTTGTTTAAGTTTAAGCTTTTTCACATTTATAAAAACCGTGAAATGGCTATTTCAGAGAGTTGAAGATTGGAAAAATGATAATGGTTATGCATTTCTCTTTTGTTTATGCAGCTCGAAGTCAACCCCACAATTGAACCTAATGAAGAGGAATGAACCTCTTATTACTTTCAGTCCCTCTTCGAGTGCCAAGACCCGTTAGAAGTTCGGTTTAACGCAAATACACGCCATTCTTGGAAGAAAGCGCCTCCGGAGCAGAGGCAAACAAAGGATGCGAGAGATATGGCGAGAGTGATTGATAAGTTGAGGTGCCGTGATTCGAGGCAAGTAGTCCAGCCCCAACATCGCCAGCCTCGTGCCACCTGGGCAAATTCAGAGGGTAAAGCACCTATCCCGGCCTTCAGGGCTCGTACGAGTACGTCGAAGAGGCCGAGGGTTGATAGTTCACTCCCCGATAGGTCTTCGGGCCTCGTCTGCTGCGTACACGGGGATCCATACCCTCGAGGATGTGATAACGATGCATGGGCCGACAAGGTCATGGAACGCCTGGCCTAGGATACGTCGGAGACCGGAGTGATGGCTCGTATCGCCAAGTTCATGGCAGGGCACATGAAGGGGATCTTCGGGAAGTCATGGAGTTCCTCGAGCCATGGCATGCATTCTCGTCATCGAGCACTATCACATGCCAGCCACGTCCCCTCTACCGGCCGACATTCAGTTGACCGGGCCCACGCAGCTCGAGACGACGATGACGGTGCCCACATTGAGCATAGGGCACCTACCCCCGAGTAGGGACGGCAATGGGTCGGGTTTTTGCGGGTACCCGCCCCACCCAAACCCTAATAGGACGGGTTTGGGTAAAATTAAACGGGTTTGGGATGAGTTTGGGTAATAAAATTGATACCCGCAATGAGTTTGAGTTGGGTATGGGTAGATAGGTTCGGGTACCCACCACCCAAACCCATATATATTTATGTATGTGTGTGTGAATTAAAATATTAATAACTATTCGTAATTCTAGGTTTCTTTTTTTTATGTATCAAAATTAATATTTTATTGGTATATATCTTGAGATTTGTTTTATAATTTTATTAGTTCACATTTATAATAAGATTTGCATGTTTAAATAATAATTTTGACTTTCGATTGGTATATATATATATATATATATATATATAGTTATAATTTTTGTTATATAAAATTTTAAAGAACTATTTATATTAATATTATAGAGTTTGGGTTTTATCGGGTAATTAGTGGGTATTACCCGATGGATTTAGGGCGGGTACGGGTATCAAAATCAATTTTTAAACGGGTTTGGGATGGGTATGGGTACGGAAAATTTCAACGGGTTTGGGTTTGGGAAAGACTAAATGGGTAGGTACCCGACCCATTGCCATCCCTACCCCCGAGGCCGCTCCGGGTTTCGAGTACATGTTCGGGCTTATTACAGAGCCAGTAGCTGGGCAGAGATCAACGACACCTCCATTTTGAGAGGTTGAGGTCGAGGATGAGGAGTTATCGCACTCGTCTTATTACAGGGACCTGGACGGGATGCCCCTGGATGATTGGGTACATCCCGTAGTGCTTCCCCATCAGCAGGTGATTCCAGAGCCCGACAAGCTGCAGGGGGGTGAGTATAGTGATGCCAATTCAGATGTTGAAGGACAGACGCCTGTGCATCGGGCTCGTGTTGGGGGATGGACCGTGAGGCCATCGGCTGCTTTACAGAGCCCCTTTGTCTCGACTATTACGACACCGTATTCCGGCCTGACGATCAAGCAGTTGTATTAAGAATTCAGACGAAGTGGGTCGAATTCCTACGTCATGACCTTCAGGAGCCGCCTTTTTAGATGGACCAGTCCTTGTTCAATGAGATCGAACACCCTCATATTCAGTTCTCAACCGAGGTTAGAACGGTCCTTATTTTATATTATTATTATTTATGATACTCTGTCGATTATTATTATTTGTTAATACTCTGTGTGGATTTTAGATGATGGAACTGTACACTGTTTATTGGTGGAGTCGACTCTAAGATGGACTTTCTTTGTGTCCGTCTCTAGCTGAGAGATGCACCGTTCTGCTTGGAATGGGCGTATATGTGAGTTTTTTTACACATTTTAAATGAATATATATATATATATTTTTTGTGTAATCTCTAAATTAAGATATTTATTGACCGTACGAGTTGAGGAGGGCCCTGATGGATTTTCACAGTGGAGATCAAACGGCAATGGCGAAGTCGAATCTAAAGTATCGTGATTACAAGCTGTCAGATGATCTCGGGAATTAGTTTCACGGCATTGGCTCGTACGATGTTTGGATGAACGCAACTTGTGTAAGTTTCTTCATTTAAACTTTGTGTTTTTATTACGTATTATTATTAGTACTTTATAAATAAGTAGAGTCGTTGATCCTCAAATGCAGTTTTTGTTTATTTGCCACATATCCACCGATCACTGGGTTATTTGCCGAGTACTGTCTGACGAATGGACGATGGAGGTATACGACTCACTTCTACATACACTCCCTAATGCAGCCGACATAATGCATGGGATGGTCCGGCTCTACCCGATCCAGAAACTGTGGCCCAGAGTGTTGCAAAAGGTTGGGTATTGGGAACAACATTCACGGATGACGAAGCAAACTGATTTTCTGAAGGTTGTTTGGATCCCCCTAGAGCAGAAATACATACAGAAGGATGAGTATTCATGCGGACCGTTTGCTTGTATATTTTCGCCCTGAAGAAGCCGCGCATTGAGAGGATTGGCGTGAGGTACCTCTCCGGGTTTCGCTTAGAGGTGGCGAAACAGATATTTTCCCTTCACGACGTAGAGCTGAGCTGTGAACATTATCTTTTGAAATAGATATATATGTTAGAATATTCAAATATTCAATTTAAATATAAGAATGTCTGTATTTAAATATTAATATAATTAATTAATTAGAATGTTTGCATTTAAATATTAAATACGAAGTCACGATGTCATTTGAATACATCACTTACAAGTAGGGATGTCAACTTAGCCCGAAACCTGCGGGTTGGCCCGAGTAACCCGAGCCAAAAGCGGGTTAGGTCGAATATTTCTATACCGAAAAAAATTTCAACCCGAATGGCCCGAACCGAATAGCCCGAAACCCGATAGGGCTAGCCCTGAAACTTGGCGGGTTGGCCCGATAACCCGAAAGTTTTCATTAATTAAGTGTTGATTTTTATTACTTTGTTTCAAATATTAAAATTTATGTCTTTATTCAAATACTTGTGAAAAATATTACAATTTTCTATGCTAAGTTGTATTCATCATAATATTTTCTCTATTTTGTATTTCACCACATAATAAAAAATGATTAATATAATCATTAAAAGAAAAATATCTCCACATCTCATTGAGCTACTTATTATATTATGCAAGTTGGAGTAACATAATACGAAATAAAGTGACTTCGATGGTATAACATGATTTCTTTATTTTTATAAAATTATGGTTATAAAATAAATCGTCAACTTGTTGGCCCGACGGGCTAGCCCGAGCCCCGAAGTTTAGGGTTAGGGTTAAAAATTTCTAGCCCGAAAAAAACTCAACCCGATTCAACCCGAACTGAATAACCCGAAACCCGACAGGGCTGACCCGAACCCGCTCGGGTTGGCCCGATTGACATCCCTACTTACAAGTATAGTACACTGTCTGTGACTATGTGATCACAAATACATTCACTATACTCCATTATGGAGATATTTTCATGAATTCATTCTACAAAGTCGAATTACTGACCGTGTTCTTCCAATTCGAGCAGTAATAGGTGTTTAATTATCATTATATGTATAAATATTTAACAAAATACGTGATTAGAAGAATTAGATATCGGATTAAAATGAAATTTGGCCTTAATTTTGACCAAATTCGAGTGTTTCACGGTTAGGGTTCACAAGTTGGAACGTGGTTACACGGTAAAAATCACAACAAACCGTGTAAATAGGAGTTGTTTTGACCGGATTCTAATTTTGACCAGATTCCACAGGTTAGGGTCCACGGTATTCAGTAAACTACGGTTTCATTCTTATATAAACCGTGTAAATATATTTTTTATTATTTTTTGAATTATAAAAGTATTTTACACGGTTTATTAGCACTTAAAACCGTGATATCGTGGTTTGATTCTTAAACAAACCGTGATTCACGGTTAAAATTGTTTTTGAACCGTGATTTCACGGTTCATTGATCAATTAAACCTTGGAAATATATTTTAATATATTATAGTACTTTTTAAATGCAAACCGTGATTTGCACGGTTATTGGATACATTACAAATGCTACACAGTTTTTTGTATATTATTAATATAATTTCTCCTAAATTTTGATGTTATGTTATATTATATGTCTTGATTTTTCTTATGTTTAAAATAATAGGATAATATATTTTATTTATATATTGTGTTTATAACCGTGATTACGTATTATATGATATATTGAAATGATTAAATTGAGACATAATCCATGTTACTGCAACAAATTACATTAATTGAATGATTTCATCCACAAGTGACACATGGCTCTAACGTGACCTATCATATCACAATGTGGACATCTGCAAGAACCACGGCTTGCCCGTCGGCGTGCTTCCCCTCTCCCTCTACGTCTTCTTTCTCTTGGCCTCCCTAGTAGACGTAATCTTATTGGGGGCAATACCTCTACACTCCGGAGCTCGGACGGCCAAGTAGATCTATGTGGTACACGTAAAATTTGGAGCTCGTAAGCTTTTGCATGAGTACCCCACTGGTAGTAAGATGAAACTTAGTGCACTACTTCCTTTTATTGGTACCTAAAATCATACAAAAAAATATAATTAAGTTGAAAGTACTTAAATTATGATTGTTGTATTCAAATGATACCTTGAAGGTGACTTACATGATTGCCGCGATCGCGTGTGCACAAGGAAGACAGTCCCTCTGCAACGCAGACATTGACACTCTTGTTGTTGAAGATTCACAGTAAGTGTCTGTTGGGATGTACGTACACTGAATTGGAAATGAGATGTTTGCGTGACCCCGTATGTCCGCGTGTGCTCTATCTGATCCATAATTGTTCGTCTTGCCTCCAACTTTATTGGATGATTGTCCTGCTGGCAGGCTATGCGTCGTTCATCAAACCGCTCTTCGATGACAAGCCTCACAGCATCGAGACAAGCGTAGATTGGTAGACACCTAGCCCATAGGAGGGTATTATTGAAAGACTTTGTAGCGTTAGACGTCATGTTGCTGAAACGTCAAGGTTAGCACATCGATCGAGCCCACTTAGCAGGGTCGATTTCCATCAATTTTGCATGGGCGTTGGCGTTCAGATCATGAATTTGATCCATTCTCGTATTTCATTCCTCCACATCATACGTGTATATGCAGCTCGTAGAAATAGCCCGATAACATGCTTACCATAGTGTGCCAAGTTCTTACTTAGGTGGTAGTAACATAAACCGTGGTAGGCATCAGGAAATACAACGGATACGGCATGTATGATAGATATATGTTGATCAGAGACAATCAACGTGTCATTCAATGCTCCATAGGCTCTTTTGAGTCCTCGCATGAAGAAAGGCCAGCACTCGTGGTTTTCGATAGGCCCTACTCTGTAAGTTAAATGATACAACTGCTCGTTAGCGTCCTTTGCCATAGCTATGAATATGATTCCCTTGTTCTTCCCCTTCAGATTTGTGCCATCCATTATAATAACTGGCCTCATAGTGAGTGAAAACGCAACTCGAGTAGCGCCTAGAGCAACAAAAACTTATTTGAACCGACCATCATTGCCGATGTCGATCCTTGTGATTGTACCCGGATTTGTCTTCTTCAGCATTGCGAGGTAGCCCGGCAACATCTTGTACGAATCTTCGTGCTCGCCATAAATCATCTGAATTGCGCGGTTTCGTCCCCTCAAGGCGACATCATACTTGATGTCGACACCAAAAACTTCCTTCAGCTCGTTCATGATGACCTTTGGCTTGATTATTTCTTGATCACGTAGAACTCGCTTCGCAAAGTATGCCCCAATGACCTTAGAATGGAGCTTCCTTTTCTGTAGACCCATTATTTCCTCATTGCGCCTGTGATCGCCATAAAATGTTCTCACTAGCCATGGGCCTCCGCAGGCATGGGCGTGTAGTTTGAAGGGGCATTACTTGGATGATTTGCATATCAAATATAATCTTCCCCTATCCGACTTTTCTACCTTTGATTCTGCATGCCTCTCCAAATTCCATAGACCGTATGCAATCGTGAGGTCATCCTTGGTATCGTACATGGCTCCAACACCAAGCCCTTCAACGATCTGATTTACCTCACCCTGCATATACCGCTGAGTTGTTAGGTTGGATATGGACCATGGGGGACTATCCAATTACTCGGATGCGTTGTATCGATATCCTCATCAGCATCATCATCGTGCGGACTTAGATACATCAATCGTAATAATTTTTCCATCCCGCCTTCGTCGAGTATCCACGCTGTGTACTCAGCAAACAAGGACCTATTCAGCCGCCTTTCAGAATTATCTCCGGCTCTGTCGCTCTCGGTGCCCTGAGTATCAGATTCAACGTTGTAATCTGGGTCAGTCCTCATCGTCTATAACTTCATACACATGGCCTCGAGACCGCGCCTCACTACGCCCATAATGCTCATCCTCGGCTGCAATATTGAGGTCTGGGATTGAATTTTCTCGGGCACTCGAGGCATGAGGGAATGAACTCGCTATAAGGTTGAGATCTGGATGATACATGTCGTCAGTTGGAAATGATGAAGTAGCGACCCTACCAATCTCATCGAGGTATGGTAGCCAATCAGTGCCCTGGTAGCCAAAGTCGAATGAGCCACCATACTGTTACGTCTGCTCGCACGTAGGGAAATGTGAAGAGGAAACCCCAGCTCGTTCACCGTAAAAGTGAGAAGACGATGCCGTGTTGTTCCAACATATATATACCTTTGAAGACGATTATGTTCTGCACAAGCGCACGAGTTGTTCGTCCATCCCCAATGGTGATTTGAGAAGACGTCCAGATGGTGTCTTCTTCAGATAGGTGATCTCAAAATCAGTACCCAAGAAAGCATCTGTTGATAAGACGATATTAGCTATTTGTGATCTCAAGTTATAGACAGTGATAGCGTCTGTTGATAAGACGATATCCATCTCTCTACCGTCCTTGTAGTCAACGTTTTCCCAATTTCCTCCATAGTTTACGTTCACGATAATGTAGGACATCTGCATGAATTTAATTCAAAACATTAGATGTATATTAAATGAAAAAATACATTAATTTAAAATTAAGATTTTATAAAAAAAAATTATTATACAAATAGTAAAATAAAATTGAAGCTAATATTGAGTTCGACTAAGGCAAATTATAAATAGATGCGTACCTAAATTAACTTGAGCATGTGTAATTGTAAAAATAGACTTATTAACTTGAGAATATAATTTAAAAGTGCTATAATTTTATTAAAAAAATAGTACTTCATCAATATAGTTTAAAAAGATGTCTCACGGTTAGACTAGCATTTAAACCGTGAAATTTACGGTTTAAATGCTAATCTAACCGTGAAATACCTTTCTAATTAACAAATTATTTTATTAAAAAAATAGTATTAATATAGTTTAAAAATACGTCTCACGGTTAGACTAGCATTTAAACAGTGAAATTTTACGGTTTAAATGCTAGTCTAACCATGAAATACCTTTCTAATTAACAAATTATTTTATTAAAAAATAGTATTAATATAGTTTAAAAAGATGTCTCACAGGATTTAATTAATAATAATAATAATAATAATAATAATAACTAAAATTAAAATTCAGAGTTAATAACTTAAGCATAATTAAAAAAAAATAGCACTTATAAATCGCCCTAATTATTTATACAGTAAAATTTCATATTTATCTAAATATCTTACGGCTAAAATCATACTATTATACCTAAGAATCAATATAACATTGAGCATGTAAATCCCAAACATAAAATTGGAAAAATAGAATAATTAACTTGATAATGTATCTTAAAAGCTATAATTTCATGAGCTTTTTCAATTTCGTTTGGTTTTTCTTCCTCCTCAGTTTGCGACCAGTAAGTTGTCTTTGATTGTCTTCTAGCGCTAAAAAAATACTCCAAATTGTAAGCTTTTAAGAAATGACGAAAATAATTTTTAAGGTGTTATGAGCGAAGAAATGTTCTACACTCTACCCACTTTATAGGATAAAACTAAGTATGAATTATGATTTATTTGATGTGAAAAGAAATTTGATAAAGTAGTTAAATTTGTCCGAATACAATTATTATCATCACTATTTAGTCCGTGAAAATAATTTTCAGAGAATGCATTCAATAATTTTACTGTTTCTCCTATCATATTAAATTTGAGTGAATTTTGAATAATCCATTGGTGTCGGTGATATAATTTCACCCCAAAAATTTTGTTTTCCAATCGGTAAAAATAAAAAAATAAATCACAACAGTTAAAAACTATTATAATTTAAACAAAAACAGATTATGTTCAAATTATGTATATTAAATAAAAAAAATATATTAATTCAGGCAACTAATCAGTATGGCTTTGCATGTATATTAAATAAAAAAAATATATTAAATTTAAGCTAATATTTTAGCATGTAAATTATAAATATATATGCCTTTGCATGTATATATTTGCCAACAAAAAAAATTCATTCATTGATTATACTGTTTTGTATGGAATTTTTCACTAAATTATTTTCGCTCCATCAATATATTTTGTCGTTTACTAAAAAGAAAATTCAAACAAAAAACTTTTGTCGACAGCCCGCACTTAAATAAAATTGGTTGAGGGTCTCGATTTTGTAAACTGACATAAAGTAATAATATAATATTACAATGGGTATTTTTTTCACATGCACTTTCACTTTGGGTATTTACTTCATATATATTTTAAATATGGGTAGAAATGCATATTACCAGTAGCAATTAACCATATTTGATAATTTGAAGCAAATTCATGTATAATTTGAAGCAAATTCATGTAGGGAAATTTAAAAGAGAAGAAAAACGGGATGTTAGAAAAAATAAATAGATAGAGAATTTATAGGAGTGAGAGCACTCGTGTGGTGAAGGAGTATCCGTCACGTGGTTGATACGCATGCATGCCAATGGTGTGTAGAATGCACGTGCGAGGTACGGCGAAAGGACATAAGCGGGTGAAGGTAGCACGTGATAATGCATGTCGGGGAGAAATAAGATGCATTTAAGGGACAGCTGTAACCAACTACTGACGGCTGCTCATGCTCTACTTACTGTATTTGTGTTTAATTAATTTCAGTTATAAGATCATGCTTTCACTATCCCCTAATAAGTGTCCCGATCTTTTAAAATTTTTATTTCTAATTAAGTGTATTATCACATAGTTTCTAGATAAAAAATAATACAAACTATCATATTTACCCCCATAATGATTACAAATAACTTACTTTCTCAATTTTCTATGTAATAATTAGGGGCAAATTAAGTAAATTTATATGTTTACTTGGTTTATGTGTTTGTTCAAGTGAAGACTTTTATTAGGGGACAGAGAGAGTAACTATAGTCATTAGTCAATACTAATCATTTTGCTTTCTATCATTTTAAAGATAGTAGTACTGTCCTACATTATTAGCCTCATATTAGTCTCATAGTACATATATTCAATCTATGCAATCTATCTAATTAATAAAGTGGGACGAAAAGAGTAGTAAACTACAAGGGCTCGATTTCAAACGATTAGCCAAAGCCTTCACTTATGTTATGTTGTTGTTGTTGTTGTTTTTTTTTCCTTGCAAATTTAACCTACCTATTTATTCCTACTTTTGAAATATTACAAATAAATACATGTATTAAAAAGTTCTGGCAACTAATTTTCCTATACATTATTGTATAGTTTTATACTTACGAAAATGTGTGATAATTTTATACACATGTTATGTACTACCTTCACATAACAATTTTTAATAATAATAAAAAAATTAAAGATAATTTAGACGTTTTATATTTTATCTATCTATTTCATGCAAAGTAAATAACATACAAATATGATCAACAGACTTGAATAAATTTATTATCATTAATACAAATACAATCATATAAAAACCCCTGTATGTATTATAAATTTATACTACCTCCCGTTAGCTTTGGCTCGTATCTTTTGGACACGGTAATTAAGAAACAATTTATTAGTGTTGAAAGTGCAGTGTTGAGCATTTTTAAGAATAATTCATTTTTTTTTTCAAAAGTAGAGCATCATAATTTTTTATAAAAATATATTGATAGCTGATCTTAAATGACATGCCGTATTAAGACCTTTAATTTGACATAAAAATTGTAAAAGTTGAAAAATAAAAAATCAAGTTATAACTACGTGCAAAGAGTGAATAGATGAGAAGTGATCTATTAGACTATAGAATTGATTTAATTAAACTAATAAAATCTTAATTCTTTCTACTTTTAGATATACATGTCCAATCAAATAGGACACCAAATAAAATAGGTAGGAAGTAGCAAGATACTACTTTCATCCCATTACATTAGTCACCTTTGCTTTTTGATTTTTCGGCACGTTTTTCTATTGAAACCTAGTATGGGTTTTAAAATATAATTTTAACGTATTCATTTTTCAACGGGATACTCCGACACTCATAGTACCCCGTGAAAAAATAAATACGTCAAAATTATATTTTAAAACTCGTACTAGGTTTCGGTGAAAAAAGTGCCGAAAAATCAAAAAGCAAAGATGACTAATGTAATGGGATAGGGTAATATTTAGCAAAATCGACATACATATTTGTTCCAATATTCGACAAGTTGATTCGAAGCATGTAATAAAATTTTCAAAATTAAGAAAATCTTAAACATTTATTTGCAACATTTCGAAATTAAATACTCCGTATATAAAAAATACTGCAAATTAATTTGCAATTAAAATTTTCAAAAACCAAAAGATATTGTCGGCCATACAAAAGGTAAAAATATATATACTACCTTCATCCCATTACATTAGTTATATTTACTTTTTGCACGTATTTCCACCGAAACTTAATACGAGTTTTAAAATATAATTTTGTAATATCGTTTTTTTTACGGGATACTATGACACTTCCCGTAAAAAAATGATATTACAAAATTATATTTTAAAACTCGTACTAGGTTTCGGTGGAAAAATGTGTCAAATAGTGAATGTGACTAATGTAATGGGATGGATGTAGTATATAGGTCGGTAGAAAAAATAAGAACGGTGTAGTAACCGGCACGTGTGAGGGTCGACAGCCTGGCTTGCGCCACACTACTTCTCGCCTACTTGGGTGGACCCTTCCTTCTTGCCCCCTTCCTTTTTCAGTTTCCTCTTTCTTTCTTTGTCGTCTTCCTCTCTCTCTCTAAATCCCCATCGATCTTTATTTTCTCTCTCTTAAAAGATAAGAGTATCAAAAAGAATAATGCTCTCCAGCCTGGCTTTAGTCAAACCCCCCGCCCCGCGGCGTCTGATCTATAACTTCCAAAACGGTCGGTGATTTGAATGCCCCCATTCTATTAATTATTATTATTATTTCTTACTATTTAAATTTTAGAAAAAACGTGGTTTTAGTGAGTAGGTCTCCGACGAACCTTCCTCTGCTCGACGCGTGTCCCATGCCAGCCGTGCACCTCTAACCGTCTTTCTAATTCTACCCGCTGCCTAATTATAAATTCTTTATTTTATTGTGTCACTCCTAGTGACTCTTTGGACTTCATTGATCAAAATCATAATCAGAATCACAATCGGAATCGATCTCGCTCGTGATGTAAGATTCTACTTACCAAGTAAAGGGTATGTAAGTGCACCTTAGTAAGGCCAGGTGATATAGAAAAATTATTACTATCGATCAAGATTTATCGTATCAATCAAGTACTTAAAAGTTCAAACGGTCATTATACTTTCCAGATATTTCAAATAATGAATATGTTCCATTATCTACAAAAGAGTAATCACATATAATCACGTAAAGGTTAAATTATACTTATATAATTATATTTAAACGTCACAAAATATTTGTTAACCATTGATAGTTATATTAATTAATTACAATAATATATCAATTGTTGAGGATATATTTTTTAAAATTGACCGTTTTTCCGGTTCCTAATCAGTTTAAATCAAATTTGACCGGTTTTAACTAGGTCAGTAAGATTAATAAAAAAATCGATTGTTCTGTAACAAGATGGGACAAGAGACCAGTTCGCAATTGAAACTAGTAGAACCGGCCGGTCCAGTCCGTCCAATCCGGTTTTCAAAACTTTGATTCTTGGCTAACGGCCTTAGCTTTATCTCATAAATATAAAAAGAAAAGAAAAGATAAAAAAGAGTTTTTACCCACGCGTCATCCCTATCTCCTTTCCACCCTCACAATATAAATCCCATTCTTCCTTGTTTCTATTTTCCTTGGACCTTTACCCTGCACTCTCTCTCTCTCTCTCTCTCTCTCTCTCTCTCTTCCTCAATCCTCACACAGTCAAATACACACACTAAACTGTATAAATATATATACATACAGTTGGTCTTATCTTTCTAGAAGAAAATGGATCGGATCAAAGGGCCATGGAGCCGCGAGGAGGACGATCTGTTGCAGAGACTGGTGGAGAAGCACGGCCCGAGAAACTGGACCTTGATAAGCAAATCGATCCCGGGCAGATCGGGCAAATCCTGCCGCCTGCGGTGGTGCAACCAGCTCTCGCCGCAGGTGGAGCACCGGGCCTTCACGCCGGAGGAGGACGACACGATTCTCAAGGCCCACGCCAAGTTCGGCAACAAATGGGCCACCATAGCCCGATTCCTCTCGGGCCGTACCGACAACGCCATCAAAAACCACTGGAACTCGACCCTCAAGCGCAAATGCTCCTCCACGTCGGAGGAGCCCGAGCCCGAGGCCCGCCACCCGCACAAGAGATCCGCCAGCGCCGGTTCGGGCTTCTGCTTCAACCCGGGCAGCCCGTCCGGATCCGACGGCAGCGACTCGAGCCACTCGGTCCACCACGTGTACCGGCCCGTTGCCAGAACCGGCCACATCGTCACTTCGCTGAGCCTTTCCTTACCCGGTACCGAACCCGTACCCGACCCGAATCCGACGGATCAATCTCTTCCGCCGCCGGCGCCGCAGTTGGAAGGGGCGGCGGAGAAGCAGATGTTCAGCCCGGAGTTTATTGCGGTGATGCAGGAGATCATAAGGGAGGAGGTGAGGAGTTACATGGCGGGGATGGAACGGAACGGGTTCTTTAACTATACGCAGAGTGATGCGATTAGGAATGCCGTGATGAAGCGAATGGCGGTGAGCGAGATCGATTGAGTGAATGAATTTCTTTCCGCCATGGGAGAAGGTTGAGATAAGAAAAATTTGGGGATAAATGTACAGATGATGAGAGAGGGCTTTCATGTTTTAGACGATGATCATGTGTTTATTAATATTAGTGAGAACTACTACAAACTAAATTAAAGCAACACTCTCCCGTTATTTTATTTTTTTTAAATTTTATTTTGGGGAATCTTAAAAATTTAAGTTGTTCTCGAGGATTAATCTGATAATTATGAGTTTCGATTGGATGTTTAAGAAAATTCATCAACAAATATTTACCACAGCACATAACAAGCCGTGCAGTGACTTATGTTGCCGTATTTGGACGTATATTATAAATTATTTTTATTTGAATTTAATGCACATTTGCAGAGATTGGATAACTTTCAAAGAGACTGTCCAATAGTACGTTCAAAAAAGGAAATAAAATGATAAAAATTACTGTATTATGAAATGAAATGTGAAATGTACTATTCATAAATTATTCTCTCCTTTAACGACCTAAAATGTCTTGCTATATAAGTTACGGAGTATTTATTTTTTTTAATTTTTTTTTTTTAAAAAATATGAAGAAATACTACCCAATGGGTTTAGGCCAATGGCCACGGGACTTGCCTGCAAAGCAGGAGGTCCCGGGTTCGATTCCTGGAGGGAACGAATTCTAGGAGAAGTAATTCTGGGAGTCTAGGAGATGTACTAACTACTAACCGCTAACTACTAATTTTGCCCGATCAAAAAAAAAAGAAAAAAAAAGAAAAATAAATATAAAGCTAACTTCTTTAGAAGTTGGGATTTTTCAGAGTAATATCCTAAAACGATCTGTTTTCATATATCCTCTCCACTACAAAAATCCACACGATTGTTAGTGGATTGCTGACGAATTTTGGGTGTTGCCGTTGGAATACCTACGGAACATGCCGTAGGCAAAAGTTGTGTCGAAAAAAGCTCGCTCGTATGTATTCCGTCGGCAATGTCAGAAAAATTATGCCAGGAATGAATAGATATGATGATGTCATATATCCCAGTGCTGCTCGACGGAATAGCGACGGATTAACGTCAGAATATAAAAATTATTTCTTTATTGCTCAAACATGGAGTATAAAAACAACAAATAAATGACAAAAACTGAATAACTCAAACAAATAGTAAAATTGAATTATATATAAAAATTGTTTCAAATATTCAAATAATTTGATTCTTCTATTCTAAACATCACAAAGTATAAATATATAGAAGTTGACTAAAATCTTATTGCTAAATCATCTTCTCCATGCTTCTTTCAATTTTTTCTCACACATGAAAAAAAAATGTGGGATAGAGTCCTGGAACAAGCGACATAAATTAATCTTACAAATCAAAAAAAGAGGATCAAATCCAAATGTAAAAAATTTGCAGCACCCAAAAAATTGCTATTTTATCACGAATGCATGAATTCAAGCTTTCCATTTTGAATTAATTTGAATATAAAAGATTGCAAGAAACTCACATCAAAATAAATTAAAGGAGTAGTGATCTTGTAAATATTGCTATTTTGAGAGTCTAAAACCAGAACCTCTTCATCCGTCGGTGAGATTCCCACCTTGTAGTAGGGCTCAATTCCATTCTTGCTTCCATCAAACACATAATATAAGACAATATCGTAAAAGCAGTAGCTATAGCTGAGTGATGTGCTTGCGTCCACGACAAGTGTGGTATTTTTGCCATTTCCGTCCGTTAATAAAGAGTGCGTTATTTCTATTTTAATCCATGACTCTATACATCATTTTAAACTTTATACTTCTTTTTCTTTCATTAAAATAAAAATTAAAAAAAAATTAAAAAAGCCACTTTATAATTCTTTTTCTTTCATTAAAAAAAAAAACAAAACACTTTATAATTTAATTTTTTTCTCTAGTGGGCATCAACCCCTACTTAAAAAAAATATAAACTATCAACCTATTTTTTAATTAAATCTCGTGTCACAAAAAACATATCGCACTTTTAGTGAACATTAAATACTAAAACATCTCCAAAACATTCATACCCAGTGTCATTTTCTAACCATTTATGACCTAATTTATTGCTTTAAGGCCACGTTGAGGTCGTGACCATTTTTTCCTTCTACAATTTTTACATCCGACACCGACAGCCTGAAGCTTCTGGAATCACCACCTTCATCACCGGCGCCGCCATACACCATCGCCGGTGCCGCCTCCGCCAAAAGGTGGTCCCCAGGCCACCTTTGGGCTCCCTTTCCTTTTTTATGTATTTTTTTTCTGGCATTTCAATTCCTTACTTTATTGGAAAGATTTTTCTGATATCAAAAGATTTACCGACCAAGGACAATCTGGGTAAAAGATTCGAGCTTGATGCAGGGGCATGAAACTGTTGTTGCTGTAACCAAGTCAAGGAAACTGCAACTCATCTCTTCCTCGAATGCTCGGAGGTTCATAACTTATGGAACAAGATGGCTAGATGGGTTGGTTCTCTTTGGGCTCCTCATCGAAGAATCAACGAACACTTTGACGGTTTTGCGGGGCTGATCAGGGGCAACAAATTTTCGAAGGCTTGGGGCGCTCTGGATTTGCGTGGTCTGGGCGATTTGGAAATGGCGGAACTTGGTGCTTTTCGAACATGGAAGCTAGGACTTCCGAAAAATCGATGACGAGATTCGTTGCTGATTTTGGAGTTGGTGCGTCATTCAGGGCGAGGCAGAGGCAAACATGAGCTTTAAACATGGGGTTGGAGGCGATCTCGCCGATGAAACAAGATCTTCTAATCATATTGACAGTTCTTTAATTTTTCATAAATTGTGAAAGTGGTGGTAAAAGTTAAATATATAAAGTCGGAAGACTTACGTTAAAAAAGAAAAAACGATTTTCATGAATGTGTCATAACAAAATTAAAAGAACTCATGGACAAATAGAGTAAATGATATATAGCATTATCTGTTATGTTAGTTTAAAGTGTAATCTCTTTTTGACAAGTTTTTTAATTCATAATTATTGGATATCAAAGTCTAAATAATAATTTAGTGGTATTACTTACTAAATACTCCATCAAAACATCATAAAATAATACTACACTTTCTTTAGTCTTTTTTTAAAAATCACATTTTCTACATTCTAAAATAAGAAAAGAAACAAAATGTTAGCCATGCAAGCCCGGATGGGCAAGACTAGTACTCTCTCGATCTTTACCTTATTAGTTGGTTTTCTTTGAATGTATGTAAGATATAAAATAATAAAAGAATATTATTGGATTATGTTTCTAAAAGTAAGTTTTCAATATATCATAGTGCACAATTCCTATTATAGCTTATTTTAATATATTACTCTATATACAACTTAATTCATTAATCTCTCATTGGAATATCAAGGTGTTGTAACTTCCATTCATACTGATTATCGTCTGGGTTTTCACCTGATTACAGTTTAGGGGAAAAGTTCCAATCATTTTCAATTAATAATATTACAAAAAACAAAACCTTCAAGACAAACTTGATAGAAATAAAATTTGAGCATCAAATGCATATAAACAAGAGACAAAACATATTTGTAAATAAATAAAGCTATACAAACAATAAGGACCCAATTGCTGGGGGAATGAGAGGAGAAAAGCCACCATTTCCTCACAAAAACTATAAATCTATTTATCACATTATCTAATTCTCTTCTTCCTTAACGACATCCTCCCCCTTCTGATAATTTGAATCGAAAAACTCACTTTGATTGCTCTGGAGGAACCTGCTTTGCAGCACAGCCAAGGGAAGTCCAGTTTATGTTACATAAACGCAGATATTCATCGCACGTCAAATACTGTCGATTATTGCAGTAATATAGCTAGGATGCCCAAAGCTTAGTTCAAGAGACATACTAAATATATAGTTTGAACATCATTTTCAAGTAGGTTATATGGCTAATACAAACTAGAACTAAACACATACAGCTCTTTCAAGATTACCTTCGAAGCAATTGAAAATTCATTTGAGTTTGATAATCCCAAATTCAAGGTCAATTCTATAATAGATTATGCAGGATGACAAATCTAGTTCAAGAATCTGGACCTAGGTCTTATACCAATATGTAACTCGATCAAAATGGTAGGACCCTGAGATTTGTGGAGATGGATACCATTTTGTGTAGAATGAGCAAAGAATTTTAACCAAAACTAGCCATTTCTCCTGCGTCTATTCGTTTCTAGAAAAGGTTAATCCTATAACCAGGTTTTAGAGGGTTCAATCCAACGAGACTCTCATCACTTGGTGTACTCAGTGTTCTAAAAAACGCCCAAGTCGGCCGCCTAGGCGGCTCCTAGACGCTAGACGGCTGCCGGGCGCCTCGATTTTGGGCAAGACGGAACTACTAGGCGGTGATGAAAAGTCGGCCGCCTAGCGGCCGACTAGTCGGTGCAAGTGGGTTCAAGTCGGTGCAAGTCGGGACTAGGCGGGCTGTGACTCATAGTCTGCTCCACCACAGCCGCTAGCAGCACATCGCCGCCACGAGCCTGCGCCGTCGCTGCCACGAGCCTGCGCCACCTTCGCTGCCAGATCTGAGGGATGAACGAAGAAGGGAAGAAGTCGCAGACATGGAGATCTGAGAGAGAGGATTTGTAGAGAGAGAGAAAAAGGGCTGCAGCGAGAGAGAGAAATGATTCGTAGGTTATGTTTGATGAAGATGTGAAATTAATAATTTATGGGCTTTTGGGCTTGTACTCTTTGGGCCAAAATTAAATATTCCATGTTACTTAACTAACATAAATATTGTTGAGAAAGTAAATTTAAGCTTAAGAATTTCAATAATAGTCCTAAAAATATGTATAATAATACTAATCCGCCTAGCCCGCCTAGACACCGCCTAGAAGCCCGCCTAGTCGCCTAGACGCTAATCCCCACCTCACCGCCCTACTAGCGTTTAGCGTCTTTTAGAACACTGGGTGTACTTAAGTGATCTTTTACAAAATAAAACCTCTATAAAGAAAAAAATAGCGAAAATAAATAAGTAACGATACACCAATGTAAATTAATGGTTGTCCTCACTTGTGCGTAAGTGAGAAACCAACTCAAACTGAACAAAAAGAGAGGCATAAAAGCAAGTTATCAATGCCTTTTGGAAAAAAAACGAAGTGACTAAAGCAGGTTTGGTAGAAAACAAATAGTAATTTCCAAAAACTTAAAAGAAATAAGATCGTAAGACCTGAGGAAGTCCAGCAATCTTTGTTGCAGCTCTGACAGTGTCTCCGTTTCAATATGCGCACATGAGAGCATCTCAGGCAGTTTAACTGTATACGAGAAACATCATTTATGTAAGAACAGTGAACAAGGAAAATTTTCAAAATTTAGAATATTATCAATGATTTATCACTATATGATAAGGAACTGAGACTTATTATTTCACTTGACAAACACAATTAAGAGAGTTTTCACGTATTGATATGTTTTCAGACTGTCACCATATTTAAGCGATTGAGTTTAATCTCAAATGATGAAGCATAATAAATTTAGGGGTATGCCTCGAGGCATAAGAAATTCTACTTTTAGGCCCTTTCAAGGAAGGTATGCTAGTAGAAAACCTCTTGCACGAGTCTATATATCGTAACCATGGTAATCATGTCATATAAAGAGTTCGTAGAACTATTTATCAACCAAAAGAAGCTTATGCAACCAGATATCGAACTATAATGTCTACAAAGTATTATTGAAACAAGCCTTAATAAGATTGTGTAGATATATAGACTTCAGCTTACCAAAGAGTCTTAATAAATGTTCAGCTCCATATACGCCCGAAGGAGAGACATTATCAGACATTATTTCTTTATACTGCTGTCGTTCTTCTTTGTAGAGGAGCATTGCAGGTAATGCTTTGTCGAAGTAGCAGAGTAATCCATCTACGATCTCTTTAACAGTCTCCACTATCCTTTACTCACCAAAATCACAAAATTATTATTATTTATTAGACTGCAAAACTGCCTTATAGTATTCAGGTGGGCATATTTTGTCCAGAAACAGGAACTTCTGAAGATACTTTAAGGCATGTGCAAGGTCTAAAAAAGATCTTCAAAACTTGATTTCAGAGGGAAGTTAATTTGAAAGAAAGATTTTGGACGTGTAATAGAAAAAAGAATAATAAATTACAACATAGGTTAAAGCAGCTAATATGATATGAAGCGAAAGGGTGAGAACAAGGGAAGGCCCTTGATCGTGTATCAAAGGAGGAAGAAGCGTGAGGATCGGGATTGAGTCCACATTCGTGGGCTGTGTAATTAGTGTAAATATTGTAAATAGTGTGCATCTTGTAAATAGAATAAAGGGCGGTTATGATGCGCCTGTTTGGGGGGGGAGGTCGGTTATTATTATTATTTTCCTTGGGAAAGTATAAATAGTTTTAGGAGGTAGTTATTTTAGGGGATTCCAGATTGTATTCAGAAAGCCTGGGGGCTTGGGGGCGGCACTGCCGATTGAATAAAGGATTTCTGCATTTGTTTTCTCTTCAATTCTGTTTGTGTTCATAATAATTGGTCCGACCTGCCGGATCCCGTCCTCACGTGAAGATGACGAGATCGCAAGCGGAAAGGATGGAAGCGCTGGAAAAAGAGCAACGAGAAATTCGAGAGGATCAGAAAGCGATGAAAGAAAGTCTGGAGACAATTACTGCTACCCTCACCGAATTATCGATCGCCATCAAAACTAAGTCGGCATCTCAGTCCGGCGGAGGAGGGTCCAACAACGACGACGGAAATAAATCGGAGGAAGGTAGCGACACGGGCGAGAACCACGACCAGGGAAGGAACAAAGGGGCTCTGCAACTGCCGTCGTTCGACAGAACAGACCCCATCGGTTGGTTAGCCCGCGCCAATCAACAGTTCGAGATAGCCGGAACTGCGACAGAATCACGAGTGGCAGCGGCGGTGGTGGCAATGGAGGGACCGGCTTTGTATTGGATGACTTGGCTGCGTTCTCGTAAGTCCTCCCTCACATGGAAAGAATTTTTGGAAGCATTGGTATCTCGATTCGATACTCGTTTCCAGGGGGACGCATTCGAGAGATTGGCTGATATTAAACAAACTAAGGGAGTTGATGATTACGTCAATTTGTTTGTTCAACTCGCAAGTCAAGTACCGGGCTTAACCGACGCTCATTATCTCGGCTACTTCATGAAGGGTCTTAAGGATCCAATACGAGGATTTCTACGCCTATTCAGGCCGACTGAACTGGAATCGGCGATGGAATTAGCGCGTGACGTAGAAGATAATTTGGCTATCCAGGGAGGAGGCCGTACAAATTCGAATTGGAATAATTCAACGCCAAGGGGAAGCGGCTGGAGTCGAAGCGGAACAGTGGCTTGGACTGGCTCGGTAGGGGGGCTGAGTCAGAATTTCACTAGTAGTAACTCACGTCCGGGTGAGAAATCTTCTATGTCAAGGGCCAGTGAAGTGATGCAGCCTCCACAACGACCTCGTTTTACAAAGCTCTCTTTGCAAGAATTGGCGGAATTAAAGGCTAAGGGGCTGTGCTTCCGGTGTCGAAAGCCTTATTCTCCGGGGCACGAGTGTCCCCTCAAACAGTTGCGAGTGATGATCGCTGAAGAAGGAGAGAAGGTGGACCTGCAGCAGTATGAATTTTATCAGCCAACGGGACTCGAGGAGATGAACGAGGAGCATGAAGAGTCCGGCGAAGGAGACGTTGAGTTGCCGTTATATTCGATGGCGGGCATTGAGACCGCTCGGACTATGCGCCTGCACGCAAGGTTGGGAGAACAAACTATCATAGTTCTTATAGATAGCGGAGCAAGCCACAATTTTATATCGAGGGCGCTCGTGGACCGGCTGCAACTACAGCCCGATCGAGAGGAGCGATTCGGCGTTCTCTTGGGAAACGGTTTACGCCAAGAAGCGGAGGGTGCATGCCGGAAAATTGAGGTAACATTGGCAGGATGTCAGTTCCTATTGGATTTCTTTGTGTTTCCGCTGGGTGGTGTAGATATGATCTTGGGTATGACATGGCTTTCGACCTTGGGAGAAGTGAAGCACTACTACGACAAAATGTTAATGAAGTTCGAAAGGGGCGGTCGCTGCATCGAGCTGCGGGGCGATCCTCAATTGTGCCGGGGGCCTATCGGTTTGAAATCATTAATCAACTCTCGCGATGCACAAGTGTGGGCGATAGTACCAGAAGAAAAGGGCGACGCTGACATACACGAGCAAGAAGGGGTACAAGAAGTGCTGCAACAATTTCACGAAGTATTTGGGGACCCGGAATCCTTACCACCTGAGCAAGTGACAGACCATCGCATTACCTTGGAAGATGGTACTCGACCAGTTTCTGTGCGACCATATCGATATGGGCATCACCAGAAGGACGAGATTGAACGATTGGTGAAGGATATGTTATTGGCGGGGATTATAAGACCGAGTTCTAGCGCCTTCTCAAGCCCAGTATTGTTGGTTAAAAAGAAAGACGGGAGTTGGCGATTCTGTGTCGATTATCAAGAATTAAATAAGGTGACGGTACCGGATAAATACCCCATTCCGGTGATTCAAGAGATGCTCGACGAGCTGGCTGGGGCGGTCGTTTTCTCCAAGATTGATCTTCGATCCGGATATCACCAAATCCGAGTTGCAGCCGCGGACATGCCTAAAACCGCATTCCAAACTCACAGTGGTCACTATGAATTCTTGGTCATGCCTTTCGGCCTCACGAATGCACCAGCGACTTTCCAATCCACTATGAATGACGTGTTCAGGCCCTATTTGCGAAGTTTGTGTTAGTATTCTTCGACGACATACTCGTCTACAGCCGTTCGTGGGAGCAGCATCGAGTGCACTTGGGAACAGTGCTTCGGATTTTACAAGAAAATCAGTTTCTGGCAAATCGCAAGAAGTGTACATTCGGTCGTCGGCAAGTTGAATACTTGGGTCACATAATTTCGAAGGATGGAGCAGCAATGGATCCGGATAAAATTAAGGTTGTGCTAGAGTGGCCGAGACCGTCAAGTATACGCGAGGTACGTGGATTCTTGGGTTTGACTGGGTACTACCGCCGTTTTGTCCGGGAGTATGGCTTGATTGCGAGGCCATTAACGATATTATTAAAGAAAGACGCTCCCAAAGGCTTTGAGTGGACTGCTAAAGCGGAAGAGGCCTTCTGTCACTTGAAGAGGGCTCTTACGGAGGCACCGGTGCTGGCATTGCCCCAATTTGATCGACCCTTTGTTATCGAATGCGATGCTTCCGGAACGGGCATAGGGGCAGTACTAATGCAGGAGCGTCGACCGATTGCCTATTTCAGCAAATCTTTGGCTGATCGTACCTTGACAAAATCAACGTATGAACGGGAAATGATGGGCCTCGCTTTAGCCGTTCAACATTGGCGACCTTATCTATTGGGAAGGAAGTTTGTGGTGCGAACCGATCACCGAAGCTTGAAGCATTTGCTATATCAAAAGATTGTTACTCCCGCGCAGCAAGTTTGGATTGCTAAGTTGATGGGATATGACTTTGATATTGAGTATAAAACCGGAATTTCTAATGCTGCGGCGGACGCTCTCTCGCGACGGGACGGTGATGCCGAGTTGTCAGCGTTAAGTAAGGCGGAGTGGCTGGGCTTCAAGGGGATCGAGAGCGAGCAACGGAGTGACGAGTATCTCAAGGCCATCATCGAATCAATTCAGCGGCAGCTGGACAGTGGGTCGGGTTTTCGGCTTGTCGGAACGAAATTATTCTTTCACGATCGCATCGCGCTACCGACAGCATCGCGATGGATTCCCGAACTTCTTCATGAGTTCCATGATACCCCGTCTGGGGGACACGCAGGGGTATTGCGAACATATCGACGGATCGCAGCCAACGTTTATTGAAAAGGTATGTTCCGTACTGTTAAAGAATATGTTGCTAAATGTTTGATTTGTCAAAAGATGAAATACGAGGCGATGTCGCCGGCTGGGCTACTACAGCCGTTGCCAATTCCGCAACAAGTTTGGGAAGACATTTCTATGGATTTCATCACGTGCTTGCCTAAGTCGAAGGGATTTTCTGTGATATTGGTGGTGGTTGATAGGCTATCAAAGTATGCTCATTTCTTATCATTAAAGCCTCCGATCACTGCTCGCTCGGTGGCGGAAATCTTCATGAAGGAAGTGGTCCGCTTGCATGGAATTCCCAACTCCATTGTTAGCGATCGTGATTCCATGTTCGTAAGTGCTTTTTGGAGAGAATTATTCGAGCAGTCCGGTACTCGCCTCAAGTTCTCTACAGCCTACCATCCGGAAACAGATGGTCAAACGGAGGTGACGAATCGGGTGTTGGAGACGTACCTCCGTTGTTTCACAAGCGAGCAGCCCAAGCAATGGGTGAGATGGTTGGCATGGGCAGAATTCTGGTACAATACTTCATACCAAACCGCGACACGAATGACTCCCTTCGAGGTGGTATATGGTCGCCCGGCTCCAACTCTTCGCCGCTTTCTGCCCGGGGAGTGTAATGTACCGGCAGTGACCGAAACCTTGGCCAGCCGAGATGAAGTTTTGCAGCGGCTTCGGGGAAATCTAATGCAGGCGCAGCAGGAGATGAGCATTCAGGCCAACAAGCACCGTCGAGACGTAGAGTTTATGGTTGGTGATAAGGTGTTTCTGAAGGTCCGACCATTTCGGCGCGCCTCGTTGCGGGATGGTAAGGAACATAAGCTGTCGGCTAAGTTTTATGGGCCTTTCGAAGTTCTTGCTCGGGCGGGAAAAAGAGCATACAAGCTGCGTCTTCCGGAAGGCAGCAAGGTACATCAGGTGTTTCATATCTCTCAACTAAAGAAGGTGGTGGGGAATCATGAAGTTACAACTGAATTTCCGGAATCTATAGAATTGCCGGTCTTGCCAATGCTCGAGCCAGAACAAATCTTGGCATCGCGGGTGATTCCAATGGGGGAACGTGAAGTTGAGCAACTATTGGTGAAATGGAAAGGCGAGGGTGAAGATGATGCTACTTGGATCGACTTGCAACATTTTATGGGGCAATTTCCAGATTTTGACCTTGAGGACAAGGTCGATTCTAAGGGGGATGGAATTGATATGAAGCGAAAGGGTGAGAACAAGGGAAGGCCCTTGATCGTGTATCAAAGGAGGAAGAAGCGTGAGGATCGGGATTGAGTCCACATTCGTGGGCTGTGTAATTAGTGTAAATATTGTAAATAGTGTGCATCTTGTAAATAGAATAAAGGGCGGTTATGATGCGCCTGTTTGGGGGGGGAGGTCGGTTATTATTATTATTTTCCTTGGGAAAGTATAAATAGTTTTAGGAGGTAGTTATTTTAGGGGATTCCAGATTGTATTCAGAAAGCCTGGGGGCTCGGGGGCGGCACTGCCGATTGAATAAAGGATTTCTGCATTTGTTTTCTCTTCAATTCTGTTTGTGTTCATAATATAATATCCCTATAGACATTATAATGAAAATACTGAGTTATAGAATATGGGCTTACATGTCGTCTTTCTTCACCTGGGAGTCAAAATACTTGTTCAATATCTCATATGCACTAGGAGAGCGGGGAAGTTTGACTAGCTGCAAAAAAGGTTTATCAAGTGAAAAGATTTACAATTGTTCATACATGGCTTTAACATCCAACCTATAACTGAGAAAAAAGATGCTAAAAACAAAGTGATGATCTGAGAAAGTGATTTTTGCAACATACTTTACCTGGCCTAGATGAGTTATAGACTCATGGTCTTCAACCAATTGTTTCTTCAAAGTAGACGGAATTTGGATGTTCACATGCTTTTCCGACAGAACAAAGCTCTCTTCCTACCATATGAAAGAATATAAAACTTCATGAACTATTGAAGTCTTCAATAAAATAAAGCCAAAATCTTACTTAATCTGATAAAAGAATATCATTGACCAACTAGTTATTGAGTTGTATCAGAATACAAACAAGCATTTTTGTACCTTCTTAATAATTTCATGTTTCCGCTTCCGGCCTCTCACCCCTGTGATCACATTGTATTTCAGTGCCAAAGAGTTGGGAATGATAACCTCACTTTGAAATTCATTGTGTCGATGATAAGGAGAACCCAACTTAACACGTGCGCAAACACGCACACACACACACTTTTTTTGGCCTTAATATAAAGTTCAAATAGATACCAGAAAGGAAAGATACAACAGTGATTTAGTTTTTGATGTTAGAGTGAAAACAAAAGGAAGACTTTGAACTGCTACCTGCCTTAGAATTTTGGGGCTTCCTAACACGATGACCGGATATAAGCCATAAACGTAACATTTTGTGCTATAACTATTGCCCCTAGTGGCTAATGGATAACACTCTCGTCTTACGTTGAGGTAGTATTGGTGAAGGAAACAAATCAAACTGCAGAGTATGAACTCTGATTACAGCCAGGAGTAAGTGGTGTTGACAAAATTATGGATCAAAGATAGAGTATTATAATCCCCCTTGTAACACAAATTAAGCACTTACTGAATTTATGTCAGTTATGTGAGTATAGTTCATGTTATAGAGCTAAATTTGACATTGAGAAAACATTAACTATTATAGGTGACAAATGTGCCATAATCAGAACGACTGAATATCACTTGAAGCTAGATTTTCATATCAAAGATACATCTTTGTTAAAGAAAGCAAATATCTTTCAATGAAACATTAAACTATTAGAAAGAGAGGTAATAAGTCCAACCGCTAGAAATTTTAGCTTTATCTTGTGACGGACGTCCAGACTTTGGTCTCTTCTCAGCAGAATGCTGTTCCTTAAGTTCCCTTTGCTTTTGAATATTTGCCTCGGTACGTTTTAGCAGGTTTTCAGCACCCAACCATTCATCCCAACTGTTGGAGTTGAAAAGGAAAAGTTGAATAACTCATAGAAACTCCATCAAATAGATTAGGAAACAGAATACACAAACAATTGAAATAAATAATATTGATCTTCGTTGAAAATAGTTACTTCCAGGTATGCCGCGTTTTCCTCAAAGGCATCAAGCTTCCAGGAAAGCAAAGCATCGGAAAATTATCAGAATAAAGATCATTTTGGAAGCATAGGATAACTTAAATTAGTCAAAAGAATAACTTTTGCTCAGTACATGAGTTTGTCAAAAGCCTGAGCTAATCCAAAGTTGCGAGGATAATTCATCAAAAAGAATAGTTCAATCAAAATATTAAAGAAAAATCCGAAGCTCCTAACTTGAAGAAATAATATTACTAGCCTTCAGTGGATACATTAGTCAGAAATCCAGAAAATCATCTGAATGTGCACTCACGTTTTGTTCCATCCCTGAGCAAACAGAAGATAGGGAACACACAATTAAACCTTGCACGCGTTCGCCATATAAACTACTCGAACACATTAATCATTTCAAGAAAATAGATAAACTGCTAAACCAGAAATCAAGAAAATATACTACTTACATGGTAATGAACATAATACCTCCATCCCTCAGAAAAAGATTCGACCTTTTGCACCTTGTGAGCACAAGCACAATACAAGGAATTACAACTCAACCAATTTCACTATGCTTATAAGGAATTAATTCAAGAGATAATCAAACAGAAAAACCCACAGTACTGAATCAGCATTGTATCAAAGCTATAATAAGGTACATTTGATGAATAGGTTTTCATCTACCATTAAAGGAAAGACCTTACATTTGTACAAATTCAGTTGGATTTTTCACTAAAGAGACGAAATGATGATAATAATCTAAGAAGAAGAAGAAGAAGAAGAGGAACAGCAGTAGCATTTTATTATACCTTGGCGTCGTAGAGGCAGACGCCATGAAAAGCGAGGACACGCTCGCCTTCCTGAAAAGGGTTTGAGTCAACGGCTTCGTCCTTCATCGGACTATCGGTGACGCTGCTGGTGGTGCCGCCGCCGTCCCGGCAGCCGCCGGAGCTGGGCGTGTGGCTCTCTACAGCTAAAGAGCTGCTCATTTATTTTCTTTTCTTTTCTTTTCTTTTTTTTTGTATTTTTTCTTTTGTATTTTGCGTCAATTTATGGGAGATAGAATGGGTAGCAGAGGAAAGTTTGATTATTTGTGTTTCGATGAATTCTTTCTTTGTGTCGGATTGGGGCACCTGGAGGCTATAATGAAGCATGAACAGTATAATCACTACTTTCTAGGTACAGTAATAATTTTCTAATAATAATAATAATAATAATTTTGTTATTATTTTTTATATTGTTAGACGAATAGTCCATACATAGAATTAGACATCAAACAAATCTATAAATAAAATTATAAAATATTTAAAATTCATAAATCACATAAAATAAATTTAACATCCTAAAATATACTCCAATACCTAAGAAAAAAAACTTTAATTTTTTGGATGCGGAATACTCTTAGAAACAATCTCGGGATCTTTAATCAAAAACATGATCACGAACGGAGTTTGGTATTATTGTCTTCCTCAACTAAATCAATGTACGGAGCTTTAATGATGTCAAACGAGCAACACGCGTAGAGTATTGGAGTAAACCAAATTCACCGAACTGACTCTTAGACTGATGTGTGTCTTTCAAAATTATAGTTTAAGGTAGTTTTACCTGATATATCTCCCAATGACACATGCCTTGGGTGTCACGGATATCCCTTCATCAAGGGTTGAAAATCAAAAGGCATCATGACTTTAGGCTGCGTCTAAAGATCAAAAGGTATCATGACTTCATTCGTACTTCACAGTCTTTACCTTTTGAGCTTGCCACTTTTCAATTCCCTCTTGTGTTTGTGATAACTGTGATCTCAAGGTCGTACTAGACAAATTCTGCGGATATGACATAACATAGTTTGATATCTCATAACTTTTCTGATCTAGACTTCTCAATTACTAGGTAAGTTGATAATCAGTTTGTCCAAGCATATGAGCACAAGCATTGTGCTAGTTCACATTATACGGAGTGAGAAGTTATCCTACACTTGATTGCGCGTATTGTTTGTAATAATCTCATTATATTCAATTAGATAATGGTCATTTACTTGATCAAGCTTAATAAGATTGTAAGAACTGAATCTGGCACACCGGGAACACATACATATATTATTGCACCCAAAATATAACCTCACAAGTTTTAATTACATGTATTTAAATCATCACCCCAAGCACATGTTTAACAATTTAGTTGCTCATACTAAAACAAATAAATTCATGCTAACTGAAACACCTTCAGCCTCGTCGCTTGGGATGCAATCATCATCAATTTGTAGCATGATTTTTGTTATTCCGTATATTTTTCGTCATCAATTTGCACCAGATTGTCTACTCCAATTTCTATTAGTGCACGCTTGTTTTAAGAAATTGAGGCCTCATGAATTTGGTTTGCTTTTGTATTATACATTGTGAATTTTTTTTAATGGATTTTAAGACACTTTTGCTATCATCTTGCTCCTTAAAAGTAGATTCCTAGGAATTTGGTTGAAATGAGACAGCTCGACTTAGGTAACAATTGAGAACTGGAGGAGCTACCAGAGAGCATGTGCAGTTTAGTTGAACTGCGATTCTTGAATTTGAATTTATGTTATTATCTGCATGGATTTCCTGAAGGGATCCACAAGCTCCGAAACCTCCAACACCTTTTCATTGGGCACACCTGCAAGTGGATGTGTCCCCAAGGGTTAGGCGAGTTAAGTCGTCTCCGCACATTGAGTGGGTACTGGTATTGAAGGTGGAATGTTTCAGGTTTCAATTATGCATTTTGATTTACTTGGTTAGTGCCCTTTTCGATCTTTAATTCGTCAGTTGCATATTTTGTGGTTGAAATATAACGCCGGATATAAATAGATTAATGTTTTTTTTTTTTTTTTTTTGATGTCGTGGGAACCCGCAGCCGCTACCTTCAGTGCGCACTAGATAAACCCCCGCCCCCGCACATTGAGTGGGTACTGGTATTGAAGGTGGAATGTTTCAGGTTTCAAATTATGCATTTTGATTTACTTGGTTAGTGCCCTTTTCGATCTTTAATTCGTCAGTTGCATATTTTGTGGTTGAAATATAACGCCGGATATAAATAGATTAATGTTTTTTTTTTTTTTTTTTGATGTCGTGGAAACTCGCAGCCGCTACCTTCAGTGCGCACTAGATAAACCCCCGCCCCTATGCAATAGCATGCAAACTACAAAAGAGAGGTAAACCACACTTGAGATGACAGATGTGACAGACTCAGACCCATAGAAGCGTTGGCGAGATTTGAACCCGTGACCATTAAGGCCACAGGCGTACCGCCTTACCATTGGGCCACCCCCTAAGGGGTAATTAATGTTTAATTTTAGTTCTTGTCGTGTTTTTATGAAAATGTTTGTGTTAAAGTTTGATTTCTTATCTATATATACATTAGCTACACTAGAAAGTTTGATTTCTTATCGAGGAGTAATATATAAAGATGAGTTTCCCTTAATTACTTGGCAAACTATGATTGAATCCGACATAACTTGATGGAGAATCGGTAAGAAAAGAAGGATGTTGATACAAAAACTAAAACTTTTTAGCATTTTTGTTTGATCACGCTAAAAATGCGATAACCTCAAATAAGAGAATATTTTCTATAAGTGTTCTTTTATTTATTTTATTATTTTAGTATGTTATTTAGGAAATGTAATTGATAGTTGGGCCTTTTAAAAGAATCCAATATCTTAATCTGTAGAATAAGTCAAAGAAGAGAAGCATTTTGTGCATCTGGAAGTTCAACAAACATCATTGTTTGCCAATGATTTTATTTTTTTCGAACTAATTATACTCATAAATTAACCACTAAAGTATATACCAAAAAATCAACCATGACTTTTAGTAGCACTAGCAAGTGTAACGTGCGTTGCACGTGTAAGCTCTAATTTAGTTTGAACAAATTTATATTTCTAACTTATTTGCATTCGTAGGCTCGTAGGCATGGTAATGTTGTAAAAATCATTATGTAATTCTATCACTAATTTTAAAGAATATGAAAAAAACCAAATATATCATACCCTTGTTTTTACTTGTATTAATGTAAAAAAAAAATGTAACTTACCCTTTAGTTCCATTATACCTTTAGTTCCATTATAACTTAAAATAATTATTTCAACAACAATAAATTGAGAAAAAAATATTTAAGTATACGATTCCTCAAATAAAGCACTTAAGCTAGTCACAAAAGTTATGCACAAAATATTAGATATACTATTTATTTTATCAATCTTTATATAGCATATATGACAATGTTTAACATTGTTCTTGTTTTAGCAACTACCTTTCCTTATTTTATGTCATATCTCTCTCAAATTACTTCAATTAATTTATTTTTTTCAAACAAAATATCTAATTACAATCTAATTCCAAAAAATAAAATTTAAATTTCTAACTTATAATTATAATTAGTCTTGAGTGAGATTTTTAGAGAAAAAAAAGAAAGATAAGATCTAAGAATCATATTGATCTAATTTTTCTTTGCTATTGAAAATCCTAAAATATCAAAGTAAAAGTCCAATAAAGATAAAAATAAGGAAGGAATATGAACTTGTTTTAGTAACATTCCATTTTTACAACTCTTTAGATGAAGTTAAGATTTTGAGAAGAATCTTTGTAACTTTTTAATGTTGAAGTTGTTTTCTCTATTAACAAAAGATATTGGTAAAAGTGCAAAATGATAAACTTAGCAATAAAAAACTACATTTACAAATGTTAGAAGTTAATGAAGAAAATAATTTCTTAAAAATATTATGTCTATTGGTCTAATCTTATTTCTCAAAAATATATAGTAGTATAAAGAAGAATTAAAGAACAATTGTTGAAAAGATATAAGATTTATAAATCAAAGTTAAGACTTGTAATGAAAAATTGGCAAAATTTATAAACTAAAATATAATCTTATGACAATTCACGTTCTAACTTTAAACTAATTATTTCAGAGGTATTTCAGAGGTATACATGTGCATATTGCATCTTTCATTTTTGGGACATGTACTCACTATAACAATACATTTTACATCCTTTAAACATTACATATTTACTACACTTATCAATTTATGGTCCACCGCTTAACAATCTCCCCTCACAATAAAGGTGAAACTCAATCTTTACTCACAATAAATAATATTAATTAATTATATTCCTTCTTAAAATTTGTGTCAAATTGGGAAAAGGTTTTTGGGAATGAATGAAATATTAAATAACACTCTTTTACAATAAATTTTTTGTTTGTACTTTCCAATCTTGTGTGAATTAGTACTATTTTCCTAAAACTATTTATTTGATTAGTTATGAGTCTTGATAGATATCTATTTTAAAATGCAATATATTTTTTTTCTAGTCCGATATATTGTAATTCTTTTTAAATTATTTTATGAAACCTTTACCTATCTCATTTTTTTCTTGTTAATTAATAATAGGTTGAACAACTCTAATTTTTGGGTATTTGGCTGATATAACATGAGTATCATATTTGAATTCTTTAACTTCAAAGAGAAAAAAAAAATTGAATTATCTCTTATAACATCTGAGCGTAGAGCTGTCAAACGCTCGGGTCGGGCCGGCCTAAGCCCAAGGCCATCGGGCTTGACACAAATTTCGGGTCGGGTCGGGCCGGCCCAAAAATCTATTGGGCCGCAAAAATCAATGCCCAAACCCGGCCTGTGGGAATATTATAGTGTAAAAATAATAGGGCCGATCGGGCTACCGGAACCCATCGGGCTTTTGAGTGTCTTGGGTCGGGTCGGGCCGGCCCAAAATTTCAATGGGCCTCGAATTTTATAGCCCAAGCCCGCCCAAACTTCAGGCGGGCCTAGACTACCCGTCGGGCCGGGCTTTTCGGGCCAAATTTGACAGCTCTATCTGAGCGTGTGTCAATTAATACATATGAAGGCAAAAAAATTAAAAAAATAAAAATAAAAATGAATACGTGTTTCTTAAAAATAAACTTAAATTTGTGGGATTAGGATCCCCTTAGATTTACAACCATACATAGAATATGTTATATTAAATTAAATTGATATATAAGGTAAATTTAATTTATAATAATAATTTATTATAATACTACTTAAAAAATATTGTATTTATGGTGTAAAATAGATATTCAGTATTGAGCATAAATATAATTCATTGTATTACATTGTTGCCCTTATATATAATTTAATAATGAGGACATAATAAACAATCTACATTAAGCACTCAAGACTCTTTTTATATAAATATAGATAAAAATTGACATTCCAACAAAACAACTTTTATTTTTTAATCAAGACTCAATCTTAGTGTATCCCTTACTATTATATCTCACTATTATCTTGCACTATCTCCGTCCCATTCAACTAGATTACTTTCTATATTATTTTACACTCACATATATTCAAAAAAATGGTCTAATTGAACGGGGCGGACTGACAGTTTGATTCTAGAAACCAAGAGATTAGAGTAAAATATTATATGTAATTGATGTAATGTGAAGGTTTTTAGAGACCATTGAGTGTGTGAATTAAAAGAAGCTAACGTGTATGAATCGTTTGTTCTCCTTATAAAAGTTAAATCTATTATTCATTGGAACATTGATTCTAAACAACCAGTTAATAGCTAATGGTGGTAACCTTAAATTTTATTAATGTATCAATGCAATAACGAATGCTCCAAATTAAAATTTGTTACACTTATTGCTCACTCGAGCATAATAATGCCTTTGGACCCAAGGAAAATAAAAGCTAATTTTTCGTTGTTCTTTTTTTCCCTTTTCGGTTTCGGAAACAAAACAATGAGCATAAGTTAGAGATTCACGTGTTTCCATGTGTTGCAATTCCTTCTCACCATAACTTTATTTCATCTTCCTCACGCATCCATTCCTCCCTCCAACTAATGAGTTTTTATTCATTTCATTTTCTTATTGCGAAAATCATACTCCCTACACAGATCAGATCCTCTATATTACAATTATTTTATTGCAATTACGAATAAGATTTCACGTGTTATAAATATTTTTAAAATTAACAATAAATTAAAAAGATTATATGGAAATATTTATAACATGTGATGATCACTTATTGCAATAGAAGATTCAACACGAAATTGCAATAAATAATCTGATTAATTTATAACATTAATTTACGTATTCTCGATAGTAACATTGTAACAACCAACATATTTACTCTAAAATAAAACAATTAAATTAATCAACTACAACCAAACCATGGATTTGATTGTTAAACTCGTCATTGACATCCTAAATTTTTTCTTTTTTTAATTTAGTGAGAATAGACTAAAACGATTGACTAACGGAGGTAAAATAATTCAATATTAAGCTTGATGCATCATGCTTTTGATATTAAATGTAGCTTATTCGATTTTGTTTAGAGCAACAATAATAACTTAGCAATTCTAGGTGGCTCATAGGATATCACTTACATTCACCTAATTAGATCCTTTATTGCATTTTTCGTATTGCATTTTCTATTGCAATAACAGATGATTGATACGTATTAAGCAATAATCAAAAAATTCTACCCCATCTGTTCTCGATTTACTGACCCCGTTGACTTTTTAGATGATTTTGGAGCTTCGTGATGATGGATTTTAAATTGAATTTTTGGAGATTAGTTTTTTTTACACGATACTACAACATTCGTAGTACCTTGTAAAAAAAACTAAACTCTAAAAATTCGATTTTAAATCCATCATCACAAAGCTTTAAAATTATCTAAAAAGTCAACATGGTCAGTAAATCGAGGACGGATAGAGTATAAACAAAAATATTAGATTTAAAAATATTTTTAACATATGTCAATCATCTACCGTTGCAACACTAAAATGCTATACATGATTCAATTCGTATATTCATTTACTTTTTCTTACAGTAAATTCTAGAAAATGTATAGGTGCAGAAAATAAATATAAAGAAATTAAAATCAAGAATAAAAGTTATCCTTACAATAATACTAGTATGAAAGAAAGAAAAAAGGAAAATGTTAGTAATAAACACCCACTCCGTTAGCGCGGCGCGGGCTCAAAAAGAAAGCTGTGTATAATGTATTGCCAGCTCCACTGCAGCTGTCATAGACTTTCTCATACCAAAACATTCACTCACTTATTGTCTTTTTATTTTCTTTTTCTTGTCGGTGATATTAATTAATCTTTAATTCATGCTTTTCCAAAACAAAACAAAAAAAAGAAAAAATATTAGTACTCCCAGAAATTATTCCGAAGCAGTAATACTGTAATAATATAATTAAAATAAATTCCAAAAATCAGAAATAGTAGTAGCATAGAAACCGCTCTCTGAAAGTCTTTTTCTTCTGAAACTGAAGTAAACCAAATTCCCACTCAGCACCACACACATTTCACGCACTCAAACTCACACACACACATCTACAGAATCTAGAGAGAGAGAGAATGCATGCGAAGACGGATTCGGAGGTGACGAGCCTGGCGCCGTCGTCGCCGGACAACAACCGGCGGCCGGTGTACTACGTGCAGAGCCCGTCGCGCGATTCTCACGATGGGGAGAAGACGACGACGTCGTTCCACTCGACGCCGGTCCTGGGCAGCCCCATGGGGTCGCCGCCGCGGTCGCACTCCTCCGTCGGCCACCACTCCAGGGAGTCCTCCACCAGCCGCTTCTCTGGCTCGCTCAAGCCTGGATCGAGGAAGGTCTCGCCGAACGACGCCGGATCTGGGGGCAGAAAGGGGGGCCAGAAGAATTGGAAGGATTGCGATGTGATTGAAGAGGAAGGCCTCCTAGAAGATGAGGAGTCGCAGAAAGGATTGCCGCGTCGATGCTATTTCCTTGCTTTTATTGTCGGATTTTTTGTGCTGTTTACGTTTTTCTCCTTGATTCTGTTGGGTGCCAGCAAACCGCAGAAGCCGAAGATCACAATGAAGGTAGATTTCTCTTCTCTTTCCTCTTGCCTTTACTGAAACATTTTGGTTGACTTAACTTTTGTGGAATTGACAATTTATTTGATTGCGATATCCTACCTATTATGAATCGAAGTTAGTTAGTTCTGTGATTAGGGTTTAGGATCATCGCAATTGTGGTTGTGGCGAAATTTGTGCTGATTTGCGATTTGTATGAATGAATTTGTTGAGGGTTTATGACTTTGGTGGCGGTGGCATTGTAATTTCATAGAATTTCATAGAATTTGAATTGCGTTTTAATGTGTTTGTGATCTATTAATGGCGGCAGAGTATTACATTTGAGAGGTTTATGGTTCAAGCTGGTTCGGATTCAACTGGAGTATCGACCGACATGATCTCCATGAACTCAACAGTGAAGCTCACTTACCGTAACACAGCTACATTCTTCGGTGTTCACGTTTCCTCGACTCCAATCGATCTCACCTACTCCCAGCTCACCCTGGGCACTGGAACTGTAAGCAACAGAAAATGTTCTTGCACGCTCTGTTTTTCTGCCATGAAATTTAGTCCTTAAAATGGAATGATCTTTTGCAGGTGAAGAAGTTCTATCAATCGAGGAAGAGCCAAAGGAACGTGGCTGTTACTGTGATTGGCGACAAGATCCCGTTGTATGGAAGTGGAGCTAGCTTGAGCACTCCTACTGGGATCACTGCTCTTCCTGTGCCGTTGAAACTGGCGTTCACAGTTCGATCGAGGGCTTATGTTCTTGGGAAACTGGTGAAGCCGAAGTTCTACAAGAAGATCGAGTGCTCCATCGTCTACGAGACTAAGAAACTCAACGTTCCCATCTCTCTCAAGAATTGCACTTACAATTGATAGAGTGGATCACAGCTTCTTGTTCAAGATTTTGAGGTGATTGAGGCTGGAAGAAGGGAAATACAGGTCGGATTGCTTGAATTATCTGACATTGTTTATGAAAATATGGGCTTAGATAAATAAGAGGTTGTGAATTCTTCATATGTATGTTTATAAATGACGTCGCTTGTGGCTTATTAATTTAATTTATTTTTGGTATAATTTGATTGTGGTGAACTCTTCAGTTTTTGGGTTATATAGAGAGTATGGCCTGTTTGTGTGGAATGTATCGACTGGATAGTAAATTAGTTTTGCGTCATTACGTGTTATTTTTTGCTAGGAGTATTCACTATTCAGTAAACCCAAGGATATAAGTCAGATTATAATCATTTCATTTCATCTAAATTTTGAAAATATATTCATATTTCTTGTAAAATAATACTATGAAAATTCTTCGCGGCTTTTGTGACTCGTGTCCGGTGACATTTCAACTGGACAAGTTTCCGAGTACTCGTACCACTCGGTCATATCACATTGTGTCTTAGGAGTGAGCATCGACCGTACAAACACCGAAAAATCGAGCTAACCAATGGATTCAATCAGTGTCGGCTATTTTTGGGGGCGGTCAGTTTTGTTAAAACTGACAGGGAGTCGGTTCAGCTATCGGTTTTAGTGTTGTGAGAGTCTGTTTGCAATGACCGACCGACCTAATTCTATATTCCCCCAAAGTTTGAAATCTAATTCTATACTATACAGTCACGCCCCTCTCTCTGCCCAATGACTTTTCAATCGACACCCGTGCTATCGCCGCCGCCACCTCTCCCACCGTCCTGAGTCTGTGACACCGTAGCCGTCGTTGCTGCTGCTTCGACGTTCTTTCGCCTAATGTTTATTGCCTTTTGGTGTTGTTGAAGCAACTACTACTGGTGGTGTTGACTCTTGTAATTGACACCCGTGTTTTCTGATGTTTACTAATTCTATATTCCGCCAAAATGTTTCTTTAGATGTCTGATTGTAGTTTCAATTACTCAGTTGTACTATGAGGAGATCCATACGCCAACTCTTAGGCTACTATCGGTTGGCTTAAAAATCCGGCGAATGTTTGGTTGTTGCCGACGAGCGGGTTCATGCCGATGCGTGTCCCCGCATTAGAGTATTGCTTCGCCTTCACTCTCCCCTTCGATTTCATAGGTGGAGCCGATACCTATGCTATACTCTCGAACGACGCAGACAGATTGAGAGACCCTGCCCTTCTTGGAGAACACACTCGGCCTTGACTCGCTAGAGAATTTGTCTCAAAACCGAAGTTCACCGGCAAAGAAAATATAGAGAATACGGCAGAAAAATTTGCAAGAAAATATAGAGAAAAATTCCAGCGGTGGTAGTGAACTAAAATTCGCTGGATTTTGAAACTCATTATCCATTGAGATTTATTTATTTTTTTCGAATGGAAAAAGAGCATTTTGGAGCTCCACGGCTAATTAAATGATCGGAGTGTACACTCGGGAGCGGAATAGCTCAGGATCGGTAGCGACGGCACACCCCAAATACGGTGCACCAGGGGTGCTCTAACTTAACTTCCTTTTTTTTTTTTTTTTTGAGAGAGAGAAGTCATTCCTACATACTCCAAAATAACTGCGCCATATTATTATTTTAATATTATTATTTTCTAATAGTACTTCTCCTTAGTATTATTTTCTGAATAACTGCGTAAACTGCGCCGCTCGCTATTAATTTCCCACGATAACCCCACCCCCACTATCCAAGCACCCAATCTCTTAAATTCAACTGCAAAATTCATTTCCTCAATTAATTCTTGATTATTTCGAAAATATTAAAAATGTAAAACACAAAAAAAAATTAACAAATGCATAACATTTTATCCACTCAGATCCAGAAAATTAAAAAAACAACAAAAGAACACTAGTTAAACAATCAAACTAATAATAATCCATGAAGCATTAAGAGATTTGCTGCTTAAAAAAGCAAAAAAAGAATTAAATAAAAAAAAGACAGAATAGTATAATCTGCTCTCCTATCTTCTACAGCGGGTAATGGCGGAGCAGCCTCTGGTGTAGGGATGGACGGTGCCGCGAGCTTTGAAGCAGTCATGAGTGTAGTAGGATCTTCCCGATCGCGGCGGGCAGGGCACCCGGTTCGCCGACAGCGCTCCGTACGAAATGTAGTACCGCTTCGCTTTCGCGTGCCAGATGTACAGAGATCTGCGCTCTTCTCCTTCTTCGCTTTCTTCCTCGAGCTGGAGCTGGCTGTGGAGCGGCCATTCTAGGGTTTCGTTCATGGGGTGGATGCTTCCGCCGCCGCCGCTGACGGTCGCCGCATTAGCGGCGGAGATAATGAGGAGCAGGGAGAAGATGGAGAGGAGGAGCGGTTTGGGTGCCATGGGAATGTGCGTGCGTAATCGGTGGTGAATGGGAAAATGGGGGAGAGAGAGAGAGAGAGAAGAGGGTAAATGAAATGGAAATGAAAATGAAAATGAGGAGAAAATCACATGGAGGAAGAAGATAATGCGCCGACGGTATATGCTGTACTTGGTTTTTTCCTTGATTACCGCTTTCGCTGTCTCCTTTTTTCTTTTATTTGCTTCTCAATTTTTTTGTCCTTTTCTTTTTACAATTAACATTTCTAATTCTCAAAATAAAATACAAGAATGTTTAAATTTTAGGGTTAATTCTTAAAAAAAAAAAAAAAACAACTTTCACACTTTTGCAAATCTGACATTTTTTTTTATTTTGTAAAATTAAATTACGAATTTTTATTTTTTGCAAATTAAATCATGATATTTATTTTTCAATAAGCAATTACTCAGACAGTTTTTAATTCTGATTTCTACATCATAACCCAAAAGTTCACATAGGGTATCCATGTTAGCATTATGATGGTCGAAATTTCTTTGGGGAAGATTTGAAATATAAAAAATGGAAGCCCGTGATTTAATTTGTAAAAGATGAGGTTTGTGATTAATTCGTCAAAAAAGTGATATCTACTACTAATTGGCAAAATTATGCGAGTTGATGATCCTATTCACAATTTCACTTGAATTTTAAGCATGAAAGGGAACTTCAATGCATCACACATTTAAAAAAAGAATAATTTCCCGAAATACAATATTTTTCGACAAAATTTTAATTTTGATCATGAGCATTCATTATGAACTAAAATAATTGACCTTCCGATTTGATTTGATTTTGCACATAAAAATATTTTAAAGAAAAAGTTGAAGATAGCGTCGTGAGTTTAAACTAACATGACATCAAAATAACATCGTTTTGACTAACATATAATTATAAAAGAAATAAAATTGAGAATGAAAATTGAAATAAATAGCTCTTGCAGGTTGACACATGTAAGAGAGACATAGCTCGTGTGAACTTTGTATATTTTATTTTATTTTTTATTTATTTATTTAAAGTCAGTTACAACACTGTTATTTTGATTAAAATGACTCTATTTGATGACATGTTAGTTCTAATATGTGATGCCGTCTTCACATTTTCCTCAAATTATTTTTATGGGCAAAATCAAATCAAATCAGAAGTTATGTATTTGAGTTCAGATTTAAAAGTTTAAGTGCAAAATCAGAATGACAAAAGTTCTTATATTAAGGGGCAATTATCTATGGGGAAAAAAATCAATCAAATAGGAACAATTCAAGTCAAGAGCACTATACACCAAATACATAGTCTTTACTCCTAATTTTTATGCATGTGAACTTTTCGAGCTCAATTCAAAGCTCAAGTTGGGCTCGATTGTTTAAGGAGTGATTTTAGAACAAGCTTTTACGATTGGTGATTAAGTGTATAATATGATATGACTAATATCATTCATGTCATGTTAACAAACACGTGGATGATCATACAGAGCATATGTGAATAAGGAAGCAGCACATGTCGCTCAGACCCGCGTAATTATAACAAGAACGTCATAATCAGAAGCTACTTGCTTCTGAAGACACGTGCGGCGTATGGTTAAAAGAAGGACCTATTGTCCGAAAGACATGTCACGACGGGCAGAAGTTGCCGGTATTTTCCTTCCTCTTTGCAATGACAAAAGTGCCTTCGCCTTGACTTGAGCGTCGAAGGGTCTTCCTGAAGATCTTGTGCAATACTCTTAAAAATCTCATAACATTAGTTGTTACGATATTTGTCAAGGGGAAACCTTAGAATCACTTTTTACATTTATATTTTGATTTGATTCAAAAAACCTCAATAGTACCCCCTAAAAAGATAATGTCAAACAATATAGCTTATAGGTCAGAAGGACTTACATGTTAGGAAGTTGTACTTTTTGTTGTTGTCGATTCAATAGAGTGGCAATTCAGCTGACCTATCTAAAGTCATCTTACTTGAGTCATGTCAGATTCAAAATCATTAGACATGAGTCGACAAACATGGTTTTTACTCTTCATTTTAGGATAAAGTTGGTGAAATAAGTGTGAATTGAATACTTGTTTGTACCTCTTTCGATGTGTTTGCTCTATTTTTGTCGAACGATACTTCTTGGTTAATTTTGATTATTTTTCAGGAAGAAGGAGTTGAAATTAGGCAAAGAGAGCAATTCCATATCGGAGCTCGGGTTGAGATGAGTCCGTAGGAAACGATGAAAGTCAAATCGAACCTCGGATGAGGGAGAACGAGATGGAAAGAAATCAGAGAGCTGGCAACGTGAGTGGTAGCGCGCTGAAGAAGAACCGTTGCACTATCGGGAGCGGTCTAGCGCGCGACCAAGTGAGCGGTCAACAACGGAAAAGCTCATACCGCGTGCCGCCTCTTAGCCATTGTTCTTCTTGGAGCGGTCAGGGGGAGCGACCACTCCACTCCTCTTTCCTCCATATTTCTTCCGAATTTGCTCTTAAATTTCCATTTTATTCCACTTTTCCACTCTTTCCTAATTACAAAATAAACCCCATTCTTATGTCAACATATAAATACCAATGTGATCTCATTTCACTAGGTCATCTTCTCACTTGGCCTCCATCTACACACACTAAATCTCTACACTCCATATTCCACCTTCACCCACCAAAACTAAGAGGGAGATAACTTGTTTTGGAGAGTTGGAGAGAAGACATCAAGGATTTCAAGATTGGAGCTCAAGATCAAGGATTTGTCTATGAATTCTTGTTATCTTGTTTCTTTGATCATGTTTATCTTTAATGTTGGGATTTTTGCTTTCATGGGCTCTAGCTAAAATATCATATTCTAGGGATTTGACAATATGGACTTGTAATGGATTAGCTCTATCTTATTCCAATTCTATGGTTTGGTTGCTTCATCTCCTTATGCTCATACAATGTATGAATGTTTAAATGCTTGATCACCATTTATACATGTTTATTGTGTTGATTCAAAATTCAGGAGATGAGAATTGACACTTGAATAGGAACATGAGGCACAACGACTCAATAAATCGGGAGGTTGAGAGTTTTTGTGAGGGTTATTGATCCTAGGGGCTTTTAGGAGTTATAGGCTAGACTTTAGTTGGGGACGACAAAGCTAGCTTATAATCAACGGTTTTAGTCATCTGGGAGGGGGCTAAAGCGAACAAGAGATCGTCCTAGATAGTTGAATTCAAACCATAGGTTAATTAAGTAGAGTGAGTTCCATTTGCAATTCCATTGAGTCTACCCTAGAATATCTTCCTATCCATTCTCTCCATTGTTTGCCCATTTATTTTATTTTGTTTTGTTTTGTTCGTTGAAGTATTTTAGTTTTAGTTAATCAATTTCTTGATAATTCGGAGTTTAAATAGATTAAAGCAACATAGTAATGGTACTCATAAGTATTTCAAACTAGTCTCCATGGAAACGACCTTGCTCACCACTATCTACGATAGCCCCATACACTTGTGGGTAGCTTAAATAGTTAGGGGATCATCCACTTATCTGATATGAAGACCTACCGATAAAAGAAGATAAGAGCTCATCACAAGTCGTACGATATAGCGTATTGACAAAATATTAATGTCAAACGATCACAATACTTTTCAGAGATGTCACCCAATAAGCAGAGGATCATTGTGTGTGGGAGGGGGAGGGGGAGGGATTGTGTAGGCTAAAGACCCTCATCCCTCTTATTTTTTTTACAATTATTTTTGTATATAGTGTATCAAAAGACACTGCCTTCTATTTTTGGTGTTATCTTTTCAGGCCCTCAAATAGAGGAGGTCTATATAAAGAAAGGCAATAAAAATTGAAAAAATGCATTAGATAAATTTAATATTCATGTTGGAGCTGTTGATAGTTGTCGCAGTGATGCTAGAATACAATTTGATACTTTTTAAGATCAAAGGCAAAACGTGGCTAATATGTTTTGATCAAATAGTCGTGAGATGGTTGTTGCTTATCGTGCTCGCTTGACAACGCGCCTTGTTGGATATGTGTTGATTTCTTTTGAAGCAATTAAGGTTACTTCTTCATGGACATGACGAGTCATCTATTTCTTCGAATCAAGGTAATTTTCTTGAATTGCTTCAATGGCATAGTCAACATAATGATGTTGTTTCCAAATTCATGGGTACAAATGCTCTCGGACATAATAAATTGATCTCATCAAAAGTTCTAAAGGAATCAACAAAGTCTTGCGCCTTAGAGATCACACTTTCCATAATTAAAGATATTGGAGACAGTGTTTACAATTGTAGTTGATGAGACTCGAGATGTTTCATTAAAAGAACAAATGGGAGTTGTTATAAGATATGTGAATGATAAAGGGTGTGTGGTTGAGCAATTTATTGATATTGAGCATGTTGACGATACTTGTTTTCAAACATTGAAAGATGCTATCAAGAAGCTATTTGCGAAGCTTGATTTATCATTTTTCAAATTGAGAGGTCAAGGATATGATGAAGCTTCAAACATGCGGGGTGAGTTTAATGGGTTAAAGCCTTAGTATTGCAAGACAATCATTTTGCCATGTACATCTATTGTTTCTCACACCAACTCCATTTAATTATTGTTATTGGTAAGAGCGTCATGGAGGTGAAAGATTTCTTTAGCTATGTTTCAATGATAGTGAATATGGTTGGAGCATCTTGTGAAATAAAGACCAACTTAGAAATTTGGAGCACGAGAGAGTACTTGAAGGACTCAACAACAACGAAAAAGTTAGTGGAAGGGGCCTAAATCAGGAAATTAGTCTGGTAAGACCCAGAGATACTCGATGGGGCTCACATTACTTTACATTTCTTCGGTTATGCTTTATGTGACCTTCAGTTGAGAGAGTGCTTGAAAGCATACGGGATGATACCACGTGTTTTGATGTTAAAGGTACTACAAGAGGATTAATGATAAAATAAAAAATAAAAAATATATATATATGTATAAACAATTATTTGTTTGTATTTGTGTTGCACTTGATGAGATATATATTAGGAATCACAAATGAATTGTCATTTGACTTACAACGAAATGATCAAAATATTATTTTAGCCATGACATTGATTGATAGTGTGGAACGTCAGTTGCAGAGCTTCAGAGATAATGGGTGGGAAATAATTTTGGATGATGCAAAAAGGTTTTGTGAGGTGAATGCTATTTCTCTTATTAAAATGGAAGACACTATAACACGACCTGCTTACAAAAGACAACATGTCACCAACTATCATTACTATCGTGTGGAGATATTTTATGAAGTATTATTTCTGAATTCTAGATATTTGATTAATCTATATTTATCTTAAATTTGCATTTCTCATAAATGTCCTTATGGACATGTTGTTGATTCAACTATACAACGGCTCAATAATCATTTCTCTGAATCAACAATGATTTGCTTAGATGTATGGCATGTTTTGATCCAATTTTTTTTTCTTTCTCTTAATTTAATGTTGATAAGCTCGCTTGTCTCACTAATTTATATCATGAGGACTTCTCAACAAGTGATTGTGTATATCTTCCACAATAACTTCGAAATTTTGTTGCTTATGTGCGGCGTGATGCTCGATTTCATGGAATTAGCAATTTGAGAAGTCTTTGCTCAAGAAATGATGAAAACTAAAAAATCATTTAGTTTTTCAAATGGTCTTTCGAATGATTGAGTTATCATTGGTTTTTCCTATTGCTACTGCTTCTGTCAAAAGAGCATTTTCGGCAATGAAGATTATTAATACTGATTTGCGAAATTGAATGGGAGTGAATGAATGACAGCTTAGTTGTTTACATTGATAATGATATTTGTTCCCACAATTGATGATGAGAAAATCTTGCAGCGTTATTAGTGGTTGGATACTCGAACATATATTTTGCCACGTCTTTCTTAGGTTTTCTTTAGTCATTTTTAATGTATTAGAACAACTTAATATATATATATATATAAATATGAATGATGAACTGTTTTTTATCATATTATTTAGCATTTTTATTTGGTAATATAAAAATGTAAGGTAGCCGTCTCGATAAATAATTCCTGATTCTGCCACTACCAATAAGAGGTTTATATTCTGCTAAAATCTACCTACTACATACCTAACCTAGTGATAAAACTACATACTCAAGAATATAAGCCGAAAAGATCAAGCAACATACAATTCTTGGTATTAGTAGAATCAACATTATCGAAGACCCATGTTGCACCGCCATTTCGAAAAAAAGGACAAACACTATATCTCCAATGGATACTGTAGGTCTCATTAGTCTTGCAAGCTTAGAGGGGGGGAGGGAATAAGCGTGTATTGTCAGTATCAAACTTTTTGAAATTTAGTGCTTACTACGTTTAGTATTGAGAACAAATTTGAAGTACTAAGAAAATGTTAACTTAAGTGGTTGAAGGTGAGACGTTGACCAAGGGAGTTTAGTCAATTTCTCAGTACTTTTGTGTGCAGAATTAGTGTGTGTGCCCTTTAGCAAGACTGTTAGATTTTCAAAAACTTTTTCTTTTAATAGAATGAAAACCGTGTAAGTGAGATACATAATATCAGTGTATGCCAGATGAAGATGATAAGATAAGCAAAACTGAAATACTAATAATAGACTGAAAACTATAAATCACACACGAGAGTTATAGTGATTTGGTCAAAACAAGACCTACGTCCACTCTTGCCATTGAAGTGACGGAATACCTTGCACTCTTCAAGATACAACCAACCTTAACACGCCTATTTTGCACGTGTTCATGTGCACAACCAGTCCTTTTCAACCGTGTTCATATCATACGACCAAACGTCGCCCGTGTTCGTGGGCACGTCGATTCTTCTTCTCCAATTTGCTGCAGAGGTTGCGGACATGATGCGGCGGGCTTTGGCGATTGTGCTAGACGAAGAGAGGCTAGGAGAGATAATGTGAGTGATGAGAGAGAGGAATGATCGAATGCATCTAGTTTTTTTTTTTTTTTTTTTTTAATTATTGAAACTCATTAAGGGTAAAATAGTATTCGTATGTGAAAAGTGACTACTATTAGCTCATTTTCATATGTATGACTCTTTTAAATTTTGCCTTATAAAAGAGGCTATATAAAGGTTTGCCTCTTGACAAGAATCTAATAATTTAGATCTCTAAAAAGATCTCCAAAAAAATATACAGTATTGAAAAACAAATAATAAATATTACACATTTAATTACTCTCTCCGTCCACTAAGAGTGCGATGTGAAATTCGTGGCACATATTTCTATAAGCTCATTATTTGTTAGTTAATTAACACGAAGTAATTAAAATTTTATATGATTACTTATCTAACAAATTACGAGCTTATAAAAATTCGTGCCACAAACCCTTCATCGCTCTCCTGGTGGACGGGGTTTTCCCCAAGTATAATTAACTCCATGTTAACCCAATAAATAATACTTCTTCCCATTCAAAATAAATGCATTTTTGGTGTTTTGTATATTTACAATATAGATGTCGTTTCGAATAAAATAGCCAAAATTACCCTTCTTAAATTACCATTTGGTTCCAAATTGATTAGGAGAGATTAACAATTGAGACTCCAACAAAAATAATGCTTATTAATTAGGGTTAATTTAGGCAAAAAAATATTTTATTAATATATGTATCTGCATCCAAAATGATATCTATTTTGAATAGGATGGATAGATACTTTGAATGTTCAATGAGTCAAAAATCCAAGCCAATAAATAATACTTTGAATATTCAATGAGTCAAAAATCCAAGCTACAATATCGCGAATAAACCAGGCGTTGGCCGAAATCCATAACAACCTCAAGCTACTCAACAGATTATTCAGATTGTAATTTATGCTTCAAGAGCATTGTTGAAAAGCAAAGTAGCAAAAGATGAGAAAACCTTACTATGGCGTACAAGCAAGTGCAAGGTGATGAGCCAGCCTATTAGGATGAAGAAGACGCAGTCCAGTCAGCATAGAATGTATCCTTAAAATTCACATAATTCCATTACATGTAAACCTCCATGCTTAGGTGCTTAGAGGAATGACACAAAGGACACTGACTCAACTTCGCATCACATTCTTTACACAAACACAAATGTTTACAAGGTAAGAATAGCATGCGTACTTGGTTCACTCTACACACCTTACACGTCATCATATCCTTGGTCTCGTTTCTGTCCTTCCGGAGGAGGTGGAAATCGACGTTGCAGCACGAGGCTGTATCATCGACCTCGCTATCTCCACACCCTTCTTTGCTGTCCTTACTCTGCGCATAGACCTGCTGTAGGCTGTGCTTGAGAGTAGTGATCATGCTCTCGCTGTATTTCGCCCTCTGTTGCCAAGCGTTTGCCTCCAAGGACAGCTGTTCCATCCGCAACTCGAGCTCCATGTTCTTCCTGTTGATTTCTTCCACCTCTGCCTCTTTCTCACGAAGCTTCTGCATAACTTTCTCTTCGACATATGACATGGTCTGGAGTTGAGTTGCTTGGAATTTCTCTAGAATAGCTCGTCTCAATCGTTCGCCCTGTCAAAACATAAAAGACACCGGCATCAAAACTAGATCGGAGTCGGTATGTAGTCTTCGAGTTTCAGCAAACAATTAGCATTGAGTAAATCAGTAGCAAAACAGCTGCACTTTCACAAGGATGGGAAAATCATAGTATGCACTAGGAACTTTCTTGTGTGATGCTATGCACATTTTTTCAGAATCGAGAAATCTATCACTACATACACAGGGTAGGAAAGTTACTAATGGCACTTCAGTCCTTGGTAGGAGATGAAGTCAGTAACTTTAAAAACTGGGTAACATCCATAAGATTCTCGTAGATTTTCAGAAATTTCTGTTTGTAGATTAAGAGAGAAACGATTAAAAAGGATTTTCGGGTGAAGACACGTCTTTGCAGCTTCACGAGGATTGTATTTTAAAGGTTTGGACATGTTCATGTGCAGGTCACTCTAAGAACTTTAGCAAGAGCTTCAAAGTAAAAGAATTCTTGCATTAGCAATGCAGCATAACAAGATAATAGCAGTACATAACTGGGAACGATAGGCATGCAGAAAAAAAAACAAACGGATTCATAATGTTATAGCCTAAAGTTAATTCTATCGTAATTTAGCATTCAACATAACCGCATTAAAAGCATCAATAAGCGTTCAAATTTCAAACTAGAAATAGCATCACTCCAAAAGTATTGCAAGTACCAGATAGCCAAAATTCAAACCCAAATGCTAGTGATTATGCATAGCAAGTCAAAAGTTCAAGTTCTCATCAAACACAAAAAAGAAAAGACAAAAAAGAAAAAAGAAAAAAAAAAGAAGCTTCCAAGAACATGTTTGTTCAACAATCTTAAGCTTAACTCAGTAAAGCAAACCCAGCAATTTTACAAAAATGAAGCATAATGCACCCACACCAGGAATGTTGCAATGTATAATCCAACATAAACAAGCAGAAGCCATAACAATTGACACAAAAAAGAAATGTAAAAGAATTCAAGAATCCACAATTCTCACCTGAAGTTTGATATATCTATCAATCTCAGCATCCTGTCTTTGCAACTCGCGATCAAGCGCATCTCCCACCAGCCCGAGCAGCGCCGAGTCGCCGGAAGACGCCAATCGAGGATTCTCCAACGAAAGGCCCAGCCCGGTCGAAACCGATCGGGCCTGAAACAAATCCACGAAGATATCTGAGAATTATTGTTGCTGTTGTTGTTATTCAGATTGTTCTCCAGAAAAATCTGCTCTATCGGCTGCTTTTTCTTGCCCTCGAGCACGATATTCCACTGAGATTCCAGCCCGTTCTCCTCGTGGGCCGGGCCCGGCGCCAAACCCGCAACTTGAACTGATAAATTAGAGAAGAAATTAGGGGAAAATGTAAAATCGCATTGAGAAAGAAAGGAATTCGAAGAAGGTTAGAGTAAATACAAGGAGGGATGTAAGGGGGGTGATGATCGAGAAGATTGGGGGTGTTGAAGTAGGTCACTTGCTGCGAAATCTGGCCGTCGACGGTGCTGTTATACATATCCCTGAAACGAAGAAAACACACAAATTGATGAATGGAATCAATTCAAGGAAGAATTTCGGCGATGAGAGAAAAACTGGATTGGATTTTCCTGAAGATTTCTTTTGTATTAATTTCGTGTTTTAGTCTAAAATTACCTGTATGATTTTGATTGTTGCTGCGGCTGTGAAGGATGCTGCTGAAGAAATTGCTGAAAGTGATTTTGAGGGAGAGAAGCCATGGCTGACGCCTAGAGAGAGAAAGGAAGAAGAAAGGGGTTTTCTGAAGAAATATTGTTCAAAGAAGGGAGAAGGGAGAAGAGAAAGAATCTTTTGTATAATTGCTAGATGGTCCTTGGAGTATCCAGAATTCTCGAAATTGTTCTTTTTTCTTTTCTTTTTTTTTTTTTTTTTTTTTAATTTCCAATCTTTGAATTTAGTATTAATCAATAATTTAGTAAAATGGGTCTCTACGTGTAATTATTTTGAATTTTCAGAAATACTCCCAACAATTATAGACATATTTAATATGTTTAAGATTGACGTGATGATACTATATTTAAAAAAATATATCTTTGAATTTAGTATTAATCAATAATTTAGTAAAATGGGTCTCTACGTGTAATTATTTTGAATTTTCAGAAATACTTCCAACAATTATAGACATATTTAATGTGTTTAAGATTGACGTGATGATACTATATTTAAAAAAATATTATAAATATATACTTTAAAAATAAAAAGGGAAAAAAATTAAATTTTAAATAAAAAATTATTGACTCGGTTCTATCTCAGCTAGTGAACTATCCAAATATTATACTCACTTCGATCTAAATCACATAATTTCAGAAGTCTTGTCTCAGTGAACTATCCAAAATACTCCATCCGTCTCAATTCAATTATCTATATTGCCATTTTGGGTTATCCTAATTCAATTGTCCATTTTCCTAAAATAGTAAAAATTAGTCTAATTAATCATCTCATCATCTCACTCCATATCCAATATAATTTATATTATAAAAGTTTAAACTATCGTAACTTGTTCGTTTGTTATCCGATTTTTATGATTTTTATATCAAATTAAAAGGTCTTGAAACGATCTTTCATTTAAGATCCGACATGAATATATTTTTATGCATCTATGATGTTGTATTTTTAAAATAATAAAATTTGTATTAACATATCAAATAATACACTTTATCTCTAAACACACTTTCCTAAAATCTCGTGTCGAAAAGAAAAGAGGACAATTGAATTGGGACGGATGGAGTATTAAAGTAAATTGGGTCACTCTCATAGTCTCACCTAGGGTTGTAAACGAACCGAATCGAATCGAATATTACACTATTCGAATCGAATTTGTTAAATTTTTTGCAAATTCGAGTTCGAATTCGAATATTATGCGAATTTAAAATCCGATTTGTATTCGAATTTCTCGAATAATTTAACGAATCTGAATCGAATATCGAATCACTTAGATTCTGTATATTCGTTTAAAAATGACTCATATTTGAAATTATTCGATTAGATAATAACTTAAATTAATAGGTTGAGTTTGGAGCTATGGAGTATACAAGCATTTATGAACTAAACTCCTAAATAGACTTATAGAAATTACTAAGAAAAGTACTCATTCCGTCTCACTTCGTTAGTTACATAGATCAAAATTAAGAAAAGAAAAGATGCTGGAGTGATTCCCGGTTAATATGTTAAGTTAATTGAATTTTCATGTATTGTCATTTTATTTTATTTCATTTCATTTTAATATGATTAATAAAAAAATTAATGTCTAGACTTGAGTTGAGCTATGAGCTTTTAAAATACTTAAGAAATCAGTTTTTAATTGGAGTTGATAAATTATCATATACTTCTATAATATATATATATATATATATATATATATATATATATATATTATATAAACGAATATTTACGAATATCGAATCGAATATCATAATTTGTTATTTGTATTTGATAAGTAATCGAATCATAAAAATTATTTAGTTTTGAATTCGAATCGTAAAATATCGAATACGAATACGTCTAATTGAATACGAATCTCGAATCGAATCAAAATTATTTGATTTGTTTACAAGCCTATCTCACCCCAATTTAAATCACATAATTTCATAAATCCAAAAATCCATGCCCAAGTCTCAGCCCAATCTCAATCACATAATATCAAATATCATTTTTAAAGTGCAATCTAGGGATGCAAATGAATTGAATCGAAGCAAATATTCGACTATTCGGTTCGTATTCGATTATATTTGAAATTGTATTCGACTATTCGTATTCGATTTTTATTCAAACATTAAATGTGATTCGAATTAGATTCGAATGTGATATTCGAACTATTCAAAACTATTCGAATATTCGAGTCGAATTTTTAAAAATAATTTTAAATCATATAATTTGAGTGTTTGATTTGAATTTGATTCGTATTGGCAGTATTAAATTCAAAATTTTAAACCTGCAAAATATTCAATTATTCATGATTGGATTGGACCTTAATGTCTTGGCGTCTTGGGCTGTATATTTAATAATTATAATTAAATTATAGTAAGAGGTAAAATAGTTTTCATATATAAAGAAAATAAAATTATTTACGAATATCAAATAGAATCAAATTGAATATTAGAAGATTTGTATTTGTATTTAATAACTAATTGAATAAAAAAAAATTGTATCCGAATTCGAATCTAAAAATTTCGAATACAAGTACCACAATTCAAATACAAATCGCGAACTGAACCAAAAATATTTGATTTGTTTGCATATATTTCAGCTTAACAGTCTGAATTCACATATAACATGGTGAAGTTGATCATTGAAGAGATATAAAGAGACGAATTAGCATGTAGGGAGCTGAATACTACAGTCTAGTCAGGATTATAATACCCAACGTAACCAAAATAGTGACAAATCTAGTACCGATATTATTTTTCTATGCCGGAATAGGAATTTATATTGATATTTCCCAAGCTAAAAAAACTTGATCTAAATTCTCGATATTACGGAATAAATGGATTTTTCCTCCTGCTGAAAACAAACAGTAATACATAATGTAGTCTTTAGAGTTGCACAAACTATGAACTTTAAATCATAATGAAGTTCTACAGGTTTGAAAGAAATACATCTCTTTTATATTGTTAGATTAAATTGCACCCTCTCTGTCGTTAAAATAGATGAAGTAACTTTTGAGATTGAAAAAAATTAAAAAAAGGTGTAATCTTCCTTGTTTAATGGGAAGAAAAAGATTGAATTATAAAGGAAAATGAACTTGTATACAATTGCGAAGTATGATACATTGCAGCCGATGCAGTTGATCAACTATAGGAGCTTTGGTTGATGTTGGTTTCCAGTTCTCATCATTGTACAAAATTCTTCATAATTAATTCTTCCATCCTAAAAAAAGAAGGCAGAAATTGGATCGTTAGTAAATTCAGATCCTCTATTGCAATTCGTTTCGGATGAATAATAGAGGAGGTTTAACTTACATTATCCGAGTCGACTTCAGCTATTATTTCCTTTATCGCTGATAGATCTCCCATCCCGTGTTCTTGCATACCCGTTTCTAGCTCGTCTCTCGTAATGAACCTGTTACCAGAAAACAAACCATCACTCAATCATATGCATATGCAAAGTCTTGTTTATGCAGAATTTCAAAAACATAAATAAGAAGACGCTTACCCGCTATTATCTTTGTCGAAGTATTGGAATGCTTTGTACAGATTTTCCTCTCTTTCTAACCTGTGTCTGTGCATTGTGGCTGTTATGAACTCAATGTAGTCTATTGTCCCGTTTCCATCCACATCGGCCTGCAAGTCTTGTAAAAGTTAAGCAACAAACTCAATGGAAATAAAAAAAACAAAGACGAGTTAGTGGAAGGTCGTGCTTACAGCATCCATGAGCTGCCGGACTTCAGTCTCAGTAAGCTTAGATCCGAGCCTAGCTAAACCGGCTTTGAGTTCTTCGTAAGTGATGGTGCCGCTTTTGTCAGTGTCCATGTTTGTGAACATTGCTTTCAGACCATGAATTTCTTCTGCAGATAGATTCTCTGCTATAACCTACAAATCAAGTGTAACAAACACCCCATTATCAGATTACAAGACATACTGTTAGTTTTATTGTTGGAAACTAAACAGAGATATAGTTAACGAAACGAAGATAGTCATCACTGAAGTTTGAAGATACCTTGAGAGCCATCTTTTTAAGTTTGTTCATTGCTCTGAATTGCTTCATCCTAGAGAGAACCGCGCTGTCTATTGGTTTATCAGATGCTTCTCCGCCTTCTTTAATCCATGGATGCTCTATGAATCCGAAAACAAAAAGAATTTTCAGTTAGGGTAACTCAGAAACGAATAGCGAGTTTAGAGAGGAAATGAGCATTTATTATACCAAGAACTTGAGCAGCAGTGATTCTCTTCTTCGCGTCCTGAGTAAGCATTCTACGAACAAGGTCCTTGGCACTCTCAGATATCGATGGCCAAGGTTTACTTTCGAAATCCACGTTCCCTTTCAATACAGCATCAAATATGGCGCGCTCACTATCTGCACTCCAAGTTTATAGATCTTAAAGAGAATCAAGAAACTGAAAACCAACATGAGACGAAGAAGACAGTGGAAATATGGAGTTTACCTCCCCAGAAAGGAGGCACACCACTGAGTAATATGTAGAGCATGACTCCAGCACTCCAAATATCAACTTCCTTCCCATATTTTCGACGCAAAACTTCAGGAGCCACATAATAAGCGCTACCGACTACATCCTTGTATGTTTTCCCTGCACCCCAATTATTGTTAGCTACCTGCTTTTTCGGAATGCTAATGACTAAATCCTACATGAATTAGAGTTGTGCAGCACCAAAAATTGAATCTCAATACTATCTATGAGTCTTGATATCAATGAATCGAATGGTCGCTCATTCATGAATATGATAGTAACCAGTAAAGGTTTAACGAACTCCAATAAAAATAAACTGCAGCTATAATCTAAGATGCTAACTGGGTTCTCAATGCTCAAGAGATGAATATGATACCTAAAAACACAACATATATCAGATTATTTTTTAACATCAAGATGAATCACCAAATTCCGAGGATGACTAAATTGAACTTCAAGAAACAGATTATCCACAAATTCTGAGGTGGCTAAATGAACTTCAAGAAACAGAATATCCGCAAATTCTGAGGATGACTAAATGATCTTCAAGAAACAGATTATCCACAAATTCTGAGGATGACTAATGAATTTCAAGAAACAGATTTTCCACAAATTCTAAGGATGACTAATTGAACTTCAAGAAACAGATTATCCACAAATTCTTAGGATGACTAAATGAACTTCAAGAAACAGATTAAGGAACGGGTACTTCGATTATCCAGACTAGCTATAAATTAAGATTTCGAAACTATACCTTCCTCAATGAAGACGGACAATCCGAAATCGGTGGCTTTGAGCAGAGCATTCTCCGTCTTATCGGAGAGCAAGAAGTTCTCCGGCTTCAGATCACGATGCATCACGCCCATAAAATGGCAAATCTGCACAACTCCGACGATGCTCCGGCAGATAGCGGCGGCGGCCCTCTCGCTGTAATGCCCCTTGGCGATGATCCGATCAAAGAGCTCGCCGCCGGCGCAGAGCTCCATCACCAGATGCACCGAGTGCTTATCCTCGTAGGCGCCCTTGAATTCAACGATATTGGGCTGCCCACTCAGGTGCTGCATTAGCTGAATCTCTCTCCTCATATCCTCTTTATCGCTCCTCGTCACCAATTTCTTCTTCGAGATCGACTTGCACGCGTACTGTTGCCCGGTGGCGATGTCCGTGCAGAGGTGGGTGACGCCGAATTGGCCGCGCCCTAGCTCCTTGCCCAGGGTGTACTGCGCCTTCACGTCCTCGTACGGCCTCCCGAGGATGGTGTTGGCCTTGCTCGGCGGCGGCAGCGCGGGGGTGTTCGGTGGGAGCCCGTGCGGCAGCTGGGCGGCGTAGCCCGGCGACATTGTGTACTGAATCGGAGTATGGTTGTGGTGGACGCCGTTGGGGTTGGGTTTTGGAGGCTTCTGCTTGCTGACGCAGAGCCCCATTGATGAATGTTGGGGGGAAGAAGGAGAAGTCGGAATTGAAGAATGTGGAGGAATGAATGAATCAAAGGGTTGATGATGAGGAAGGGAGGTGTAGATTTGAAGAGAATTTGTCAACCCAAAGGCCAATTCAGTTCAGCAGAAAGAATCTTGAAATAAAAAAAACATAAAAAAAAAGAAAAAGAAAAAAGAAAGGTGGTTGATTTGATTGCTTCAAGGTTGGCACGATTATTATATGGTCAAGAACTTCATACCATGAAAGAGAGAGAGAGAGAGAGAGAGATGCAAAAACGCAAGCAGTGGAGAGTCGGAAGGAAGAAGGAAGGCGGGCTGCTAATTTGCTTTTTCGTTTAAATAATTCCCTTCTAACAGACAACAACAGAATTTAGCTTCCGTTTACGAAAAATGCAATAGACATATTTTAGGTCTCGTTCTCTACTATCATAATAATATATCTCCCGTATTCCGTATACACTACCATATAAAATAACTTTTCATATACACTTTTGGTAGACGACAGGAATAATTTGGGCTCATTTGACCAACATTACTGGCTCAGGATTGGTCGGGTTGTAACTTTTGTTCGCTAGCAATGCAAAAAAAAAAAAAAAAAAAAAAAATCAATCAAAAATCATCAAGTCAAATTTCTTAATTTGGTTTAATAGGCCAAAACCAATCCCGCTAATTCGACTCGACTTAGCCCATATGAAATTCCCAATAAAATTTATCTGAATTATAAAATTTATCTAATAATAGGAATAGTTAATATCAAGAGTATTGAGAAGAATGAATAATGATTTTTTTGTTATAATTTTATACCAATCATATACTAATATACTAATAAGGAATGAAAATATGAATGATCCGATCCATTCCTGCACCATACTTTTAATTTATTTGATTTCGTACTCATTCATTCATTTCTTCGATATTAATCAAAGATAAAGTGATGGCATAAACACGCTTTTCTTCATTCATGTTAAAAATAAAGTGATGGCATAACCACGCTTTTCAATTTTATTTATCAAATGAAAACAATAACTAGTTTATTGCCGGCGGCACTTCTTAACTAACTTGGTCTTTTTTTCTTTTCTTTTTTCGTTTTTCTTTTTCTTTTTTTCCCCATTAACTTGGATTACTTTTGGGTTGGGCCACCAATAAATAAAGGGAATTTCCGAAAACGTGTATTTGGATTTACAAGAAAAGAAAAATAAAAATAGTGATTCGCACACCTTTTATTCTCCGGAAACTTTTTATCTTTTGGAGTAAGAAAGATTCCACAGTACTATTTAATTGTCGCCTTCCTATATTTATTTTCTTTTTCTTGTTATTCTTTACATGTTCTGATTCAACTTTATTGCAAGAGAACCGGACTGTATTCTTTCTTTAATAGTGGCAACGCAACGATTTCATCAAAAAATAAAATAAAAAAAATGATTTGAATCTCTAAGGCGTTGACACTGCACTACATTTGGACCTGTACAGCAATAACTTGTAAATAATAGAGACTTTTTTTGGAAGTCGACTATGCATAATTATATAATCGGTACACAATTATCACTTTTTTTTTTTTTTTGAATTCATATAATTATTATATCATTCTTATGAATTCATAATATGCATAGCATATAGGTGTGACCTAAATGAGTTTTTGATTCTTAATTTGGTCATGGAAATGGGAAGGGCTCCTTGGACGATCAAAGTTGAGATTTTTTTATTTTATTTCATTATATATCTCAAACGGTTACACGTATTGCGGAATTGATTAATTCGACGGGAAGCATAGACTAACTATAATTTATAAAATAAATCAATGAAAACTTGGTGTTTATAATATAATAATTGTGGAAACAAACAGGGAATGTTACAGATAATAATATGCTGTCCACTAGAACCATTTTTTATTATTATCATATTATTATTATATTTATTAGTTTGGCCGTTTGGGGCGTGGACTCCTTATCTATTCTTTCGGCAATCACAATATTATAAACCAAGAATGGAAAAAAAAAAAGAAAAAAAGAAAGAAAAGAAAAGTACATAATTCACGAGGATGCTAAGAGTAGTGAATTACACATTCTTTCGCACGAGCTGTACGTGCAAACATTAATCATATTTTGTTTTCGGAAAGGGAAGAGAATGAAATGAGAAATTCCTCACGTTGCCACTTGCCACGTCGAACGGGCTGGCGTGACCGGGCCAAACCTGCTTCGGCCCATGAAAGATCAAGCCCAATACTAAGCTAAGTGGCCCGGGTTGTAAATATATATCTATCCCAACAGCAAGAAGTGATATGGTACTCCTCCATTCCTTAATAAATCAAAGAAAATTTAAAATTTAACCTTGAGATTATTATTTTTTAGAGGAATTTAACCATGAGATTATATTTTGACGAAACAGTCTCTTATGACAAAGACAAACAGTCTCTTATGACAAAGACTTGTATCAGGATAGTGTAGCCAAAATAAATCACCTGGTCCAATTAATTCATTTGGCCCACAACCTAAAATAAGAAGGTTTTATAAAAATATTCAATGGACCACAATGTGAATCCGAGCTGATGGAAGTGTATCCCGTCTCTTATTGAGACGTTGTTGGAAAATATTTTTCTCGAGTATAAATTGACCGCGACAAATTAAAATACTAATTGTGTGAATTTACATTTTAGTTGTACATTAGATATAAATATATACAATATCTATGTCTCGTTATTTATATCGCACATCAAGAAAAAAAAGTCGAGCTCCTTAAGGGACGTTTACTTATCTTTGATGGAAAGAAAAGGATGAAAAGTATTATTCTTTAATGTGGTCCCTTACTTGTTTTATCATATCATGTGTTTTCAAGATGAAAAAGGTAGGAAAATATAATCACTTCAAATGAGTGAGAAAATATTATCATGGTTTATAATGAAAAGGTGGGATAGAACATCGGAAAAATGGAAAAAAAATTCATTTTCACTCAAAGAGAATAGCCCCTGAGTGATTAGGTCGGATTGACTAATTTTATTCACCTAATCCCTTGTTTACTTTGTAAAATTAAAAATAAAAAATATCGCAAGGCTGATATTGATCCATACTTTATCCCTCGATTATAGGATATCAATTCCATCCAAATACATGTGATTTGAATAATGATATCTCATATGATGTTTTATCTCAAGATTTGTCAAAACTTTGATTATCGTATCCGTGAAAGTAAACTTTAGTATATTTCCAGGTAATACTTACAAGTTAAAAATAATTAGAGTATAATCAATTAATTTCTCTAATGGATTTGGTCAAGGGGTAATTCTATACATAGCCCCCATTTTACTGTTGTTCATAGCACCCATATATTTAAAATAATAAATAATATATTCAAATTTAATGTTTTATCCATATACCCCCAAATTCAATCCCAGCATAGCCCCAAAATTAAAAATGAAGTTCATCGATATAGCCCCTAGTATATTCTCTTTGAAATTCTCAATAATGTTTGCACTCTAGTGTATGTAAATAACTTTTTACAAATGAATAATTTTTTTTACCGCAACAATCAATATTTAATCGAACAAGAAATCAATTCAAGTGCGCAAGGCAAATCCATAGCCATAGAAGAAGAATCATCTTGCTATGAGGGAAAGTATCAGGCTGCGAAAATTTTATTAATTGCCTTTCCAAAATCAAACTACTAAAAAATTCAATTTCTCAAACAAAAGTTTTGCTAAAATTCAAACAATATTGAATTGACTACTCTCATTCCATGAAAATAGATTAGACAAATAGTTTCGGAAAGATAGAATTGGCAATTCATGCATATGGTTGGCTTTCTGGTTATAAGAAGATGTTTCAGTTTCAGGGTGATAGTTTTGATATTTGCAGAAAATATTTTATTTGTAGAATTTATAATTCCTTTTCAACAAGATTTTCTGCAAATTCAAAGACTTGATTTTTGGGGCTATGTATAATTGTTCTTCACAATAACAAGGACCTGAATCGTGAATTCTAGGGGGACTATCGTTGAACTTCCTTGAGGCTATGATGGAATTTAGTTTGGGGGATATAAGGTTAAGATAGTACATTTACATGTTATAATTTAATTTATTTTAATATGGGGGCTATGAATAGTAAAATGGGGGCTATGTATAGAATTACCCTGGTCAAGAATAATGTTTGTCCGCTGTCGGGCCAAACCCACTTTGCATTTTAATTATTAATTGAAGGCCCAAAATGAAACAAGTTTTACGATAACAGAAAAATTATAAGAGATTAAGGCCCAGATGATAAGGCCGAAACAGAATGAATAACTAAAAGAATTAAGATAATACTTAAGGGATTACAATAAAAGAAAACAACAAATAAAGTAAAAATAGAGTACATCTTTTCATTGAAGACCAAAAAAAAAATAAAATGCTACATCTTCTGGAATTAATCCATGTTCAACCGATTGAACCATAACCCAGAAGTCTAGTCGGATCGACCTCCGAGCCAGGTTTTAAAACATCGATCTATATACATACATTGGACTATTAGTTCTAGGTTGTAGACGATATTATTGATAATTATTCCTTTCGTTCACTTTTAATTTATATACACCATGCGGCCACTTAATGTTGTGGGAAGATGTTTGTTGACTCAATTTGTTTTTGTGTTTTTATTTTTTAATGATGAATTTTCCTTTTCTGTGATCAAATCTAAAATTAAAACAAAATTAGGTATCAAGAGTAATATAGTAATAGTGGCTATATTTTATCCTTTTTTATTCTTGTGGCTATTTTTTATCTTTGATATCCCATAATGACTATTTTGATTGTTGCCCCGATATTATGAGGTTTACATAAATTACTTTAGGACAGTGAATAGCGAGTATAAGTACTCGTGTATTCTTCCTTTATTGAATTTTTCATTCGTCTAATTTAATTATTTGATTCTAGACATTATGTTTTTATATTTTATTTTAGTAAGGACATTATTCCACGTAAATATCCCACCGCGATTACTTCGATCGAAAAATAAAATTAAATTAATTGTGCCTTGTTGGGAACCCTGTTTAGTTTAGTTTTGATGATGTTATTAGAAACCACACTTAGTTATAGGATTGATAGGAACAGACTGATCTCTGTGTTTGGATCAGTCAAGCTTAACTCGGACAAGTTGCTCCATGTAAAGATCAAGGTTGGTAGTGCAACCTTGTACCTAGTTAGATCATTCTGTCAACCTGTTCCTTAGTCAACCTGCTCGTGTAACCTGCTGAGGCTAACCTGCATACTGAGGAACCTGCATGCTGAGGCCAACCTCCTGAGAGGGACCTGCATACTGAGGAACCTGCATGCTGAGGAACCTGCATGCTAAGGAACCTGTATGCTGAGGAACCTGCATGCTGAGGCCAACCTCCTGAGAGGGACCTGCATACTGAGGAACCTGCATGCTGAGGAACCTGGAACCTGCATGCTGAGGAACCTGCATGCTGAGGAACCTGCATGATAAGGACCTGTGCTGAGGACCTGCATGCTGAGGAACCTGCATAGGCCAACCTGCTTAGGCCAACCTGCTGAAGCCAATATGCTTAGTCAAGCTGTTGTGAGTCAAGCTACTATTAGTCAACAGCTTCTCAAGATGAAGATTCTAATACACAGATCAAGCTTGAAGAAAACAAAGACAGCTTGAGGTACAAAAGGTCGACCTTCCCAGTCCGACCTAAGCTGTGCCTTGCCAACCTCGATGGTTCAAGCTGTACAGAAAACCTCAACAGCTAGAAGTCCAGTTAGCAGTACGGTTCTGACACCTCTACAACTCCAACGGCTCTAATTCAAATTGGAGTCATATAAATACTTCAAACCATCCCAGAATCGGTGGGAGTAGTAAAAGGGAAATAGACGGAGAAGAGAGAAAAATAGAGAGAGGAAACCAGAGTTTCAAAGCCAAATCTATCCAGAAATCTTTACGCTTCAAAGCCAAACTCAACACTCGAATCCAAGCTATTTCCCAAGTGTTGAGACCTTCAAGATTTCTGAGTCTGGAACCTCACAGAACACTCTCCACAAGCTTACTACATATCCGTCCAAGTAAAGAAGAATCTGTTAGTTTAGCTGCAAGGTTGTATGTAAGAATGTATGAAAGGTTGTAAGGGTCACGACCCAGAACTCGTGCTCGGCTCAAGTCTAAAGATTGACGAAGGTTGAGGCTGGTACTCAGCCAGTATAAATAAGAGAGAAGTAAGGAATTTCAGATACGACGGTATCTGACGTGGATGTAGGGACGTTTCCCGAACCACGCTAAATCGACTGTCTCGATCTCTCTCTCTCTATCTTTTATTTACAGTCGACCTTACAATGTTCAACTAACCTTCATTACATTGCACTTCATTGATATAATCAACCTGCACAAAGATCCAGACCAAAGAAAGAATTTTCTAAGAGGTAGCCAACCTGTCCACCAAACTTCCGCACACAGTTCGGTTTAGCAAGCTCACCAGTTTACTGACTGAGCTAGATAAACCGAGCTGCACTGATAAGCTGAGCTGACAACTCAGTAAGATCGATTTTATTTTTAAAGTCAAAACTGTTGGCGAATTGGTGTATTCCCCCCCCATACACCAATGACCTATTTATCGGGACCTACATGCCTTATGTTCGACTATTTCAAAACCATATTCTGATTTGTTATACGATTAATAAATAATGGATCATATTCCCTTTTTATCCTTAAATTTTATTTATAGTAAGGATATTTTAAGCAATCTACATTTTGTAAATAAGGTTCTTTATATATAGGTATAGATAAATAGCTATACAAATGTATATCTCTCTATATATATAAACAATGAAGTTGGTGGGGTGGGCTCCTTCGGATCCATTTTCGTGATGGTTTGAGAAAGTTTACCCTATTTATATGGAGCTTCTTCAATAATTTCTTTTTCTTTGATTTTGATTTTTGCATTTTTCAATTTCTATACTTAATTAAATTATGTGTAGTTTATTAAGCTTTATTTTTGAATGATAAATCAATGTTTTGTTATCACTTCATTCATCCAAAAGACAATCCTCTACTCTACTCAACCATGCACATATATCACTTATAACACTAGATCATAGAGGGCAATAATATTAAATGAGAATTCAATTATCCAATATATATTGAGCAACAAGTGAATCTAATAGACAATCAAGATGACCACAGACTATTTCAGAAGAGGTTAAAATTTTTGGCATATGGAAACACCTTGCAAACATGTGAGATATTCTATCCCCCCACCCAATACTTATATATATATGTGTGTGTGTGTGTATGTATGTATATAAGTATACTAGAATATAAAATAATTGAAAATCGAACAAAGTAATGTCAAAGTGATAAAACGACGAAGTATCATATCATTTCTCTACATATAAATATGCATTATATAAATCCATTTTATGCATTATAGACACAAAAATTATGCATCATTACGTACAATGACGAATACGAGTTTTATATATTAATATATTTATACTTTCGTACAAAATAAGAACATACATGCTTTCATGTCATATTTTAATAAGGTAATCTTATAATTATACATAAATTGATTAAATTAATGCGAAGAATCAAAGTTAAAAGGGCAAATAATGCCCTTAAGGTAATCAAAAAATGCACTAATCACAAACACGAAATGCATTATTTATGTAATCAAAAGAATAGCATTACTGCATCATAAGAAATACTAATCGGTACAATGCACAAAAATATGCACAATAGTGCATAACAACACAATAAAAAATGCATTACGAAATGAGTTCCTTATATTCGCTATACCAATAAGAGTAACGCTTCAATGCTCACTGTGGACATACTTAATATGTCTACGGATGACGTGACAATATTTTAAATATGAAAATTAATTTAAATACATACCATAAAAACTAATCTCTACTAAAAAAAACTAAATCTACTAAAAAAGCTCAACCCCAAATGGAAAGGATTAGCGATATGACACTGCCACGTAAGCGGTTGACATATTAAATATGCCCACCGTAGATAGGAGAGCGTTTCTGATACCAATAATGAATATAAAATACCAAAATCTTAGATTCATAAGATAATTATAGCGGTAATGTGAATGTGTGATGCATTAAAGGATAAATTTTTTTATAATTTAATTGTATGAATAAGGTAGCGTGATCCCAAATTTAATGGCAGTAATTTAGGAACGGATTTATCAATTTGATAGATGCCAATACTACCCTTATTTACTATAAAAATTGATTTAATTTAATTTAAATAAGTCTCTCTCTCTCTCTCATCCACATGTATACATCTCGAGCGTTTATTTTATCTTAATCTATGGATTATAAATTTTTTTAAATTCCACACAGGACCACACTAAAATTAGTTTTCACCAGAACCACACCCTGTATGTATATACATTGTATGTATCAAAATCTGCGTCTGTGCGAGAGAGAGGGGGCTTGGGTTGATATTGGTTTCTAGTTCTCATCACAGTAAAAAATTCTTCATAATTTATTCTTCCATCCTAAAAAAAAGAAGCCATAAATTGGATTGTTAGTAAATTTCATACGCAATTCGGATCCTCTATTGCAGCTCGTTTAAGATGAATAATAGAGGAAGTTTAACTTACATTATCCGAGTCGACTTCAGCAATTATTTCCTTAATCGTCGTTGGATCTCCCATCCCGTGTTCTTGCATACCCGTTTCTAGCAATGAACCTTTTACCAGAAAGCAAACCATCACTCAATCATACAGCAAAGTCTTGTTTATGCAGAATAGCATAAACATAAATGAAAACGACGCTTACCCGCTATCATCTTTGTCGAAGTATTGGAATGCTTTGTACATATTTTCCTCTCTTTCCAACCTGTGTTTGTGAATGGCTGTTATGAACTCAATGTAGTCCATCGTCCCGTTCCCATCCACATCGGCCTGCAAGTCTCGTAAAAGTTAAGCAACAAAACTCAACGGAGAAGAAAACAAAGACGATTTAGTGGAAGGTTGTTCTTACAGCATCCATGAGCTGCGGAACTTTTGATCCGAGCCTAGCTAAACAGGCTCTCAGTTCTTCGTAAGTGATGGTGCCGCTTTTGTTAGTGTCCATATTCGTGAACATTGCTTTCAGCCCATGAATCTCTTCTGCAGATAGATTCTCTGCTATAACCTACAAATCATTATCGGATTACAACACACTTAACTATTCGTTTTCTTGTTTGAAACTAAACGAAGATAGTCATCACCGAAGTTTGAAGATACCTTGGGAGCCATCCTTTTAAGTTTGTTCATTGCTCTGAATTGCTTCATCCTCGAGAGAACAGCGCTGTCTATTGGTTTATCAGATGCTTCCTCGCCTTCTTTAATCCATGGATGCTCTATACATCCCAAAACAACAAGAATTTTCAGTTAGGGTAGCTCAGAAACGAATAAATGAGTTTAGAGAGGAAATGAGCATTTATTATACCAAGAACTTGAGCAGCAGTGATTCTCTTCTTCGGGTCCTGAGTAAGCATTATACGAACAAGGTCCTTGGCACTCTCAGATATCGATGGCCAAGGTTTACTTTCGAAATCCACATCCCCTTTCAACACAGCATCAAATATGGCGCGCTCACTATCTGCACTCCAAGTTTATAGATCTTAAAGAGAATCAAGAAACTGAAAACCAACACGAAACGAAGAAGACAGTGGAAATATGGAGTTTACCTCCCCAGAAAGGAGGCACACCACTGAGTAATATGTACAGCATGACTCCAGCACTCCAAATATCAACTTCTTTCCCATATTTTCGATGCAAAACTTCTGGAGCCACATAATAAGCGCTCCCGACTACATCCTCGTATGTTTTCCCTGCACCTCCATTGTTGTTAGCTACCTACTTTTTCAGAATGCTAATAACTAAATCCTACATGAATCTCAAGTGCTAACCATGACTCTCTGCCTCATACTATGTGTGAGTCTTGATATCAATGAATCGAATGGTTGCTCATTCATGAATATGATAATAACCAGTAAAGGTTTACGAACTCCCATAAACTGCCGGATGAGATCCTCTATTGCATTTCCGTGTTGCATGGATGATTGACATGTGTCCAAAATCTTTCCAAAACCAGCAATAATTAAATTATTCCATAAACAAAAATGCCGGTTTTGGAAAGATTTTGTACACGTGTCAATCATCCGTTATTGCAATAAAAGATGCAACACGGAAATGCAATAGAGGATCCGATCCGATAAACTGCAGCTATAATCTAAGATGCTAACTGGATTCTCAATGCTCAAGAGATGATACCTAAAAATACAACTAATATCAAATTATTTTTTAACATCAAGATGAATCACTAAATTCTGAGGATGACTAAATGAACTTCAAGAAACAGAGTATCCACAAATTTTGACGATCACTAAATGAACTTCATGATGAATCACCAAATTCTGAGGATGACTAAATTAACTTCAAGAAACAGATTTTCCAAGTAGCAGATGAGCTAAAGACTATACATAGCCTATTAATAAATTTAGAAAAGACTATTAATACGTAGTAAATTAATAGGTAGTATACTATTAATTTTAAAGGAACTCCAAAGTAATTTTTTCATCTTTTAATATTGTATGTCTCACTTTATTATTCTTTTTTTTCTAATTTTTTTTTTAAATAAACTTGATTGTTGGATGATTTGTGCATCGCACAGGAGCAACACTAGTCATAGATCATAGATTAAAAAGTAAAGCAATAGGGCACTTCGATTATCCAAACTAGCTATAAATTAAGATTTTTTGCAGCTATACCTTCCTCGATGAAGACGGACAATTCGGAATCCGTGGCTTTGAGCAGAGCATTCTCCGTCTTATCGGAGAGCAAGAAGTTCTCCGGCTTCAGATCACGATGCATCACCCCCATAAAATGGCAAATCTGCACAACTCCGACGATGCTCCGGCAGATAGCGGCGGCGGCCCTCTCGCTGCAATGCCCCTTGGCGATGATCCGATCAAAGAGCTCGCCGCCGGCGCAGAGCTCCATCACCAGATGCACCGAATGCTTATCCTCGTAGGCGCCCTTGAATTCCACGATATTGGGTTGACCACTCAGGTGCTGCATTAGCTGAATCTCTCTCCTCATATCCTTTTTATCGCTCCTCGTCACCAATTTCTTCTTCGAGAACGACTTGCATGCGTACTGTTGGCCGGTGGCGATTTCGGTGCAGAGATGGGTGACGCCGAATTGGCCGCGCCCTAGCTCCTTGCCGAGGGTGTACTGCGCCTTCACGTCCTCGTACGGCTTCCCGAGGATGGTGTTAGCCTTGCTCGGCGGCGGCGGCGGCGCGGGGCTGCTCACGTGCTTCTGCTTGGTGACGCAGAGCCCCATTGATGAATCTCGAGGGAAAATGGAAATGTGAAGAGGAATGAATGGATCAAAGGGTTGATGAGGAAGGGAGTTGTAGAATTGAAGAGAATTTGTCAACCCAAAGGCCAATTCAGTTCAGCAGAAAGCAGAAAGAATCTTAAAAAAAAAAAAAGAAAAAAAAGAAGAAAGAAAGATAGAAAGGTGGTTGATAAAAAAAAAATAAAAATGATTTGAATCTCTAAGGCGTTGACACTACACTACATTTGGACGGACATGTACAACAATAATTGGTACTCTCCGGTCTTTTTAAGTTGAGTCGTTTCTTTTTAGCATTTGTGGTAAGTGTTTTCAAGTGTTTTGATGATGTATTTTAAAATAATTTTTTAAAGAATTTTTTCTTTTACAGGATACTACAGTCCGTAATTTATTATTATTTTTTTAAAGTTATTTTAAAACTCATCATTAAGACGTTTGAAAACGCTTGCCACAAATGCTGAAAAGAAACGACTCAACTTGAAAAGACCGAATGGAGTATATAATAGATGACTTAGGATGGATCGGGCTCATTTGACCAAAAAAACGGCGGGCTTAGGTTGGATCAGGTTGGCCCGATATTTTGTAACCTCTATTTCGCCGGCAATGCAAAAAAAAAAAAAAAAAAAAAAAGTCACTTAAAAATCGTTCAAGTCAGATTTCTTAATTTTCTACTAACCTGACTCGACTTAGCTCACATGAAGTTCCCGATAAAATTTATCTGAATAAATAACAATAATTTCTTTAAAAATCGAAATAAATTTCATTTCTAATAGCCAGACATAGTTAATATCAATATGAAGAATAGTTGAAGGAATGATCACTTATTCCTACAAAAAGTAATCATTTTTTATTATGGCAATTCATCTTTGGTGATTGTAAGTATTTTTAGTTTGTATTTGATATGAAATTAGTTACTCTTTGATATTATGATTTTATTATAATAGCAAACATATTATTAGTATTGAATTTGGATGAAAATTAAGTGTGTTAATTAAAATTAGAAGTGAATAAAACAAAATATATATAATTAATATTTTTAAAATAATTCGTGGAAACAAACAGCGAATGTTAAAGATAATAGTATGCTGTCCACTACAACATTTTTATTCTTATAATAATAATATTATATTAAATTATTAATTAGTTTGGGGCGTGGACTTCTATCTATTCTTCCGGCAATGACCTTATTATTATAAACATGAAAAAAAAAAAGTAAATAATTCACGAGGCCGATGAGGGGACGCGGTGTTAGAGTAGTGAATTACACATTCTTTCGCACGAGCAGTACGTGCAATTTGTGCAAACATTAATGAAAAAAAATTCCTCGCCTTGCCACGTCGAACGGGCTGGTCTGACCGGGCCAACCCTGCGTCGGCCCATGAAAGATCAAGCCCAATATTACTGCTGAATGGGCCTGGTTTTAAATATATATATTCGGGCCTTTGTCATTCAAGGCCCGTAATTGACACCCCATGAAAGTTTTAAGGTTTTACGAGAATACTTTTTGAATGAAAGTTGGCATTTTATCATTCTCGAACTAATTTTACAAAACTTAGGTCATTTTTAATTATACTCTATATTTAGTACTTCATACTCTAAAAGTAATTTTTTTTTAATTTTTTATTGTAATGTTAGAAATCTATTCCTACAACGTACTCCATATGTATCTACTACAATAATTTATTTATTTATATTTAATCACTAGCATCTATTGACATATCATAGCTATTGAACAATTAATAGTTAATTTTAATTATATAAGTAAATTAATACTCTCTCCGTCCCATTTAAGACGTTACATTTGCTTTTCGAGGTGTCCCGTACAAGACGTTACATTTCTATTTTGGGGTCCTAAATACACTTACAACTCATAAGAAATCTTTATGTTTAATACATTTACAACACAAAACACACATTTCTTAAATCTCGTGCCGAAAAGCAAATGTAACGTCTTAAATCGGACGAAGGGAGTATATAATTTCCATTTTTATTATTCGTGGATATGAGCTGTAAGTTTGAAATTATATATATATATATATATATATATATATATATATATATATATATATATATATATATATATATATATATATATGTATTTATGTCTCGTGATTTATATCGCGCATCAAGAAAAAAAAAAATCAAACTCTTTAAGGGGCGTTTACTTTGAGTGATGCGGCCAGACTGACAAATTTTATCTGACCTAATCCTCATGTTTACATTGTAGGATAAAAAATAGAGGATATCCCAAGACTTGATATTGATCCACATTTAACCCTTAATTTGGTAATAATCATGCTATATATGATTAGAAAAATCATTTCACATCCCCAAGTAAACGCCCCTTGATATATTTATAATCAATTAAGAATTTTAAGCTTTGAGCCTTTTCCATGGTTATTAAGGCCGAAACAAAATGAATAACTAAAGAATTAAGATTACAACACAAAGGATTACAATATAAGAAAACAATAAATAAAGAAAAATATATACATTTTTTCATTGAAGACCAAGATCTGGAATGCTACATCTTCTGGAATTAATCGCGGTTCAACTGGTTGAACCATACCCAGAAGTCTTGTTGAATCGACCTCCAAGCCGGGTTTTAAAACATTGATCTACATACATACATTGGACGATACTACCCCCATCCCATTACATTAGTCCTCTTTGCTTTTTGATTGTTCGGCACGCTTTTCCACCGAAACCTAGTACGAGTTTTAAAATATAATTTTGACGTATTCATTTTTTCACGGGGTACTAAAAACGTGCCGAACAATCAAAAAACAAAGAGGACTAATGTAATGGGATGAAGGTAGTATTATTGATAATTATTCCTTTCGTTCACTTTTAATTTATATACCCCATGCAGCCGATTTTCTTGTCGCGTCAATGCTTTTTCAAGCTAAAGTTCTTACAATAAAAAAGACATTAGCATATGCAAAAATGTGCTGATATCTAATCATCAAATTATTGTTTCTAAGTTCCTGGTTTTAATTATATAATTCGAGCTACATATCATCATTTTGGTTTTGGTAATGGAGGTGGCTTTATTATCATAAAGTTTTGAAAGTGGAAAAGAGATAAAGAAATCTTTAAGTCCATTGATATAGAGTTCGTCGTTACTCATTATCAATTGTTGGAAAATAGGGCGCTATTGGTGCATCTTTTTTGGATAACACTTTCATATATGTTTTCTATAATCAATATCAACGGTAGTGCGGTACGTCTTGGGCTAATGGTAGTACTATACGTTTGTGACTTAAATGGTTACGGGTTCTTATTCCGTCAATGTCTCTGTGGGTCTAAGCCTATCACACGTGTCGGTTTATCCATTGCGCACTGAAAATAGCGGCTGCGGCTTCCCTCAACTTCAAAAAAGGAAAAAAATAAAATAAAAAATATATATATATATATATATATATAATCAAATTCTAATCCTACTTGAAATAGTGACTAGTGAAATAAAAAAATGTCAGTGGGGTTCTGATCTACTCTTCTAAACTTCCACTTTGTATATCTTTTTAGAGCAATGGGATGTTGTACCCATTTTGTTCTGGAATCCAAATATTCATTCTAAATAAATTCTGCCAAGTCTTACTTTACTTCTACAATCTTTTGTAGGTCCATAAAGCCAAATATATGTGACCATCATGCGCCTACTTTTTTTTTTAATTTAATTTTTGAGGGCTCACCTCCCAAATTAAAGCATGCACCTTAAGTCCAATCTCTCAAATTTTTAATATAAAATATTGAAAATAAATAACAAAAGGGATGTTCCTAAGAACTAAACTAAGGAAATATAAAATCATACACATGACATGGAGTCTTATTGATACTTCCTATTTTTTTTGGCTTCATGATAAAAGAAAATGTAACTCTAAAATATAATGGAGATATGAATTTTACCCTTTCTTTATTGGATAAATTGGCAAAATATAGATGAGGATATTTGTATTCTTTTTATTTAGCATATACGATATTTGTGTGTGTGTGCGTGTGCGTGTGCCCACAGTGTCACATTAATTGCTAATTACTCTATTTGTTCCACCAAATAAGGCACTCTTTCATTTTCACACGACTCAAGAAATCACTTTTTTTTCGCAAAATTTTTGTACAATTATATTACTTGTGACCACTATTCATTAGTATATATATACTAATTCTATGTTTGACTATATGATTTTTTTATAAAAAAAAAAACAAATTAAATATTTATTAATTTTTTTATTTATATATTTCTAATTTAGAAAGTGATCAATATAATGAGACATCTAAAACAAATGGACTTATCTGGTACGATGAAGAAAGTAAGAAAAGCATGCAAACAATATACTAGAATTTCATGTCCTTTTTCGTGCTTCTAATTCCATTCTCAATTAAATTCTCCACTTTGAATTAAACTCCACATTCACGAGGAATGCGATGCATATATTTTCTCATTAATGCTATGCGCGCATCTACGAAAATACCTAAATACCTAAATATTTGTTCTAATTAAATAAAAAATGAAATTTATTATAATAAGTCTTCTAGTGCATGTAAATTGGAGCAAATATACGTACTACGTATGGGCCTCACAAATGTACTATCTATACAATATATAAAAGAAGAATTGTTGGCAAAAATTACAACAATGTCATTTTTCCTCCAAAAGTAACAATGGATTGTCCAATAGTTTATGAAGATGATTTACTTTAAAAAGTTATGATTTGTTCAATGTATTTGATAATAAATATATTTTAAATTATAAATATTGTTTCATTGTTTGCTAATATATCTATTTTTCGATTATGTTATTCTATTAGTTTTCTTATTATCCTATATCTATATGTTAGTATTTGTTTATTTTTTTCATTCCTATTTTTTTATTGTAAAATTTTGTTGTGACAACACAAAATTTGGATACATTGTCACAAGCAAATTAATTATTATTTGAACTTGGTAAAATAATATTAAGTTAGATTTAAAGCTATTGATCGATAAATTTATTGTAATCATGACTTATTGCTTAATTTCTTGATGTATTATTTTTTTTCAAAGAAATATATTAAATTACTAAAAGAACATAGTAATTACTACTAATTATTTAGATAATATAATTAAAATACCAAAAAAATATTTATTTAAATATATTAATTTCAAAAGTAATTTCATTATAATAGCTTATAGGGGGTTTATGTTTCTATCGCATAAATATTTAAAATTATATTCTATTAAAATTGTTTTAGGTTTCTAAAATTATAAAAATTAAATTTTTTATTGAAGATAAAAAAAAATAATAACATAATAAAATAAATATATAATTTTAAATATTTTATTTATTATATATTTCGTGCAACGCACGGGCGCAACACTAGTTATCCATTAGTAACAAAACCTAAAATGCAATTGTGTTAATAAAAAAAAGGATAAATCAAATCTTTTTAAATATAGTACGGAGTACTTGCTAGACAATTACGAGACAGATTAAAATTAAAAACATTTTTTTTTTTTTAAAAAAAGGAAGATTTTCTACTTTAATGAATTGTCTTGTTTACATGAACAATAAATCCCTTCACACACGATAACGTTAATTAAAATCATAGAAAGAAAATACAAAAGAGAGTAATAATAATCTAATGTAGCAAAATCCAATGTAGTAGTGCAAATGATATAGCGATAATAGTGCCCTTTTCTCGGAAATCAATATATCAATCTTTATGGTACCCCAATCAACGGCTCTTAAAATTCTACAACATATGATGAGATGTTCATTACCCTAATCAAAATCAAGAAAAACAAACTTTATTTTTTATTTATTTATTTTTTTTAAAAAAAGAAGAATTATTAAACGACCTTAGCTTCCAAAGTTTGAATTATTGGTAGATAGTGATGATCATAAGGCAAAATGATAATGCTACTTTTTAAGTATGCTTTGGTTGTAAAAATAAAAATGGACGTGAGGTGGGTCTTCAATACTGCATGAAATGATGATCATGGTGGGACCCCATCTAAATCTTTTTTTAATTTTCCTATATATATTTTTCTTTACATTTTGCTATTTTTGTTTAGGAACAAAGATTGAAATGGAGAATCCCTTGGATTGGGGGAGAGAATTTGAAGTTGGAGCAGCAGCCTTGCCAAAATGTGGGCTCCAATATTTGTAGTAATTACAACTTTTTCTTTTCTTTTTTTCCTTTTCCCCTCTTTCTCTTTCTCTCTAAAAAAATGTTTATGAGGCATAGTAGTATTAAAAGAAGAGAAACAGAAGGAGAGAAAAGAAAGGTGATGGGCATGTGATCCAACAGCCTTTGTGTTCCCTATTATGTTGTAAAATCACATTTTCTTTGCAAAACCCACTATTTCTATCTTGTCTTTTTCTTACATTCACATCTAATTTTATTATATTTGCTCACTAATTCGCTTTTCTTTGTTTTAACTATCCATTTATACTATACTTGTCTTATGGCATATGTATAGTACTCTTGAGAATTATTTTGATATGAATAAGAGTTTATTAGAATTCTCATGTATAGCACAAACTTATGTATACAAATATAGCTAGGGATACATGAACCTTTTTACTCCCTTCTCCCTTATCTTAGTGTCCTCCACATTCGATACACATTCTAATTAAGGAAGTATGAAATTATACATTTATAACTTTATTTATTGTGTTTTCTAGTGAGCTCATAGATAATAAGAAATTCAATACAAGGATAAAATGGTAAAATAAAATAATTCTATTCTCGAATTTTGAAATTGAGCACTTATTGTGAAATCGGAAACCTAAAAAGATCGAATGTGGTAATTTTAAATAACGAGTGTAGTGCATGTTGGCTATGACACGTTTGGATTTCATCATGTGTGAGATGTGTATAAGGAGTGTAAATGTCTAACTATGAAATAGTACTAATTATCTGTGAAAATGTTGCCCAAAGAAAAAGAGAAAAAAGACGAGTGAGAAAGAGGAAGGAGTAGGGGTGTCTAAATGGTTCTCGGTCTTCGGGTTACCCGGAACCGAACCGGAACCGAATCGGTTCCGGGTACCCGATGACCGAAATTTCGGTCTACGGTCCGGTTCCGGTTCCGGTTCCTATAATTTTAGAATTTTCGGTTCTCGGTTCTAACCGGGAACCGATTGGTTCTAACCGAGGAACCGAAATACTTATTTTTAATTTTAATTTTTATTATTTTATATTTTATAATACAAATTATAAATCATATTCATATACTCCTATATTTTATTTAGTTAACATTTTCATTTGAATGTATTATGTTTCTCAATTTAAGGATTTACATATGATCCCAATAGTATTTGATTAATTAGTTATTTAAAAAGTTAGTTTTGTCTACTGCACTTGCTTAGGTATATTATTATGGTTAATATTGTTTGGTTTATGATGATGAGAAGAGAAATGCAAATTGAATAAATTAAAGAAGACAATATATATAACAAGAATAATTAAAATCGGTTCTATTTCGGGTACCCGGAACCGAACCGAAAAACTTCGGTTCGATTCCGGGTACCCGAATTACAATTTGAGGTCCGGTTCCGGTTCCTAATTTTCCTCTATTTTCGGTTCGGTTAACCGAACTTTTCGGTTCGGTTCTCGGAACCGAACCGGATAGACAGGCCTAGGAAGGAGGAAGAAAAGAATGAAGAAAGATAATGAAAGAAAGACTATTCTTGTAGTTCTCTCCTTTTAATGTATCTCTAAAGAGTGTTAAAATTGGGCCTCTTTTTGTTGATTAGAAAAATAGAGGAATGCAAGTCTAATGCCTTTAACCTTTGACACGGAAAACTCCTTTTGGACCTATACATACATAGATAACATGCTATTGAATATTACTTTGCTTTTTTAGTGTTTTTCTTAAAGGGACTTTTGCATGGAGACTCTCACTTTATTATTCTAATTTATTCCATTTACTTGTTATTGTCAAGTCTAATCGCTACCCCTATATTAATTTTCCTTTTCCTTTTCCTTTTCACGGTATTTTGGCTTTCCACACCCTAAAGTAGTTAATATGTTGTAAATAATTTCAATTCGCATCCTTAAAGGGTTGACAAAGGACCATAAATCGTTTCTAATGAACATTAGTCACTTTTACACTTTAATATGATTAATTATGCCTTGTATGTATAAAGAAATAAATTTATGCTAAATTTATTTATTTCACCAATTTTATACTCCCTCTGACTCAGGATTTATGATCCATTTTATAATAAAAAAAAATGGGTCAGAAATCCTGAGCCGGAGAAAGTAATATTTATTATAAAAATAAAAATTATTATAACATAAAGAATTATAATTAAAATTTAAAATTTTAGAAATCATACCTTAATTTTGAAAATTTAACCTTAATTTAACTAAAAGAAATTGAAATCAAATGCTAAAAAATAATTATAAATCCCACTTCAACTAATAATTTATAGTTATTGTTAACAAAATATGAACATAAGTTTTCTCCTAGAAATAGTAGGAGAACTTATATTTTTAGAATAAAATATATCCAGGGTCCGTTTGGTAGCCGAGAAAATGTTAGATAAGTATGTTTATCTCAGTTTATACAGTGTTTGGTATCCGAGAAATATAATCTCAACGGCCCATAAAATTGCTTGGACCCGGACTAAATTCACTGTTACACTTGCATATACTATCTCGTCTCTACCCCGTCATAAGTCGTGATAAGTATTGTTTAATTTTAATTATCAATTTTTTATTTTTAATTTTAATTATCAATTTTTCAATTTTAATTATCAATTTTAATTATCAATTTATTTTTATTTTCAATTTTAATTATCAATTTTTTATTTTCAATTTTAATTATCAATTTTATTTATTTATCAATTTTTTATATTTCTTATACCAACTTATCTATGTTTATACCAAACACACAATATATTTCTTATCCCAACTTATCATACTTTTTTTATCTCAACTTATCACACATTTTCTTATATGCCCTTTTCTCGGTATTGCTACCAAACGGGACCTAAGTGGCAAGCTAAAGCCTCCTTCATTTCGGCAGTTCGACACATTCATCATTATATTTGGAAATTGGAAAAAATGTCTTCATCGTAATATCATATCTTTCTTTATTATTCTATAAACGAGTAAAAAGTACGTAAAAACATTGCATAATGGGATTTTTTTTAGGGAAACCGACAATATATAATAAATAGATTAGAAATGATGCAACTATTCAGACGTATTAATGCAATGCAACTACTGGGGTGGCCTGAAATATTGCCAGATTTTTCTACGGCTATTTCAACATAAATACATATATATATTTATATTTTTTATATATGTTAAAAGAAAATCAGCCTACCCTTTGCCCTCTTTATTTAGATCACGGCCTCTTCCTCGTGTCCTTCTCTTCTACTTAATCAATACCACTTATTATAACACACCCCTCCTCCCCTCGTGACCACAAATTATTCCAAATCTATATAAAATCATGCATGCGAACTCTTACAAAATACCATATATATACATTATTAGTTCATGTTGGTCCCGAAATGAGTTTGGCACGTGTATAGAGAAAAATACACGTATGTTGCACTTTTCGCAACTTTTGAATCCGTTGGAGCAATTTCTGCTGCAAATTTGTACTTATTCGTGTAGTGTAGGTCCCAAATGAGAAAATAACACACGTAGAAGGGGGGGGGGGGTTGGATACGTGTGTACTTTCATATGACAGTTTTTCGCTTCAATTCGCCTCTTTCAACGTATGGTGCTTCAGAAGCTGATCGACAAGTAGTGATACGTTGTGCAGTGACGGAGCCAGGAATTTTATTTAGGGGGGCAAACTTTTCAAAAATTAAAATTATTAAAAAGTTGATAAATTTTTTTGCACAATATAGACCGATTCTCTACATAACATTTAAAACAAAATATAAAGACAAATGACCTTATAATAACTAATACGAAAAATATATTAGTGAAGTATCCAAAACATAGTAAAATGCCATTTCTATCAACTTTGCAAAAATAAAAGAGAACATATTATTGTCTCATATCATAAATAATTAAAAATATAAAATAACTAAATCTATACTTATATAAAAAGAGCCTTGAGCGCTTAATGTATATTGCCTATTATACCCTTATTATAACTAATTTAAGAGTAATATAATAAATCATTAGAAAATAAATTTTCCTTGTATATCATTTTAGTTTAATTTAATGTACATACATGGCAAGTATATTTAGTGAGATCTATGAGGATCCCCACCCCCACAACATTAAATTTAATTTATTGAGAAAAAAAGTAAATATAGTTTTTAGTTGTGATCTTTTAAATAAAATATTTTTCTTAACACTATCTTATTTTTTTCTTAATTTATTTTTTAGTTTAATTAATTTTTCATCCTTAAATTATTCGAGATGTATTGTGGTGTACAAATTTGAATTATGATTTTATATGATGAGTTATGAAATCTATTTAATCAAAGTTAAAGAAATTGTAATTAGAAAATTGATTACATATTTTTTAACATTATCTTATTTTTGCTTATTATATTTTTTAGCTTAATTATTTTCTTATTCTTAAATTATTTGAGTTATATGTATTATGGCTTACAAGTTTGAATCATGATTTTATATGATGAGTTGTGAAATCTATTTAATCAAACTTAGAGAAATCATAATTAAGAAATTGATTAACAAATTCTCTGTTCATTAAATTTGAGATAAAATAATAAAAGGAGACTCCTTTTTCGCCGAAATGTATTATATCCGAAATTGATTACTGAAATGTATTACTACCTCCATTTTGCCGAAAGAACATTTTTTTTATTCATATGTGAGATATAAAATAATAAAGGAGGATCTTTCGACGAAATGAAGGGAGTATTAGCCATTAGATTAAGTCACTAACTATTCTATATTTGAAAAACTAAAAGTTGATAAGATTACTAATTTTTCGGTGCTCTTATTATTTAAGAGTTATAATACTCCCTCTGTCACATAAGACTACGCACTAAGTTCCTTTTTGGACGTATGGAAGAGTATCCACTTTCTATTTTTGAACATATAATCCATTATATACCATTTTATCTTTACTCTCAATCATCTAACTTACATTTTATTAATACATGCGCTGCTAAGAGTTGTTCGTAGTCTTATAAGATGGAAGAAGTAAAATATATTATATGTATTTATATAAAATACGGAGTATATAAAAATCTTAAGTAAAATTTACATTACATATAAATTTAGTTCAATTTAATATACTAACTCCGTCCACGATAAATTGATACATTTCTATTTTTCGTCCGTTACAAAAATTAGACACATTTCATTTTAAAAAGAGACTACACATAAAAATATCATTTTTGGCCCACTTTTATTCACTTTAAGTGGGTCCAATTTAATTAAACATTCAAAATGAAAGTTCAATGTTATTGTTAGATATAATTCCAATTTAAAAATGTGAACTTTTAAATCTAGGAGATAATATATATATGATCCGTGTGGGTTACAGGCTTAGAGTGTGAAAGTTTTTGTGTAATCTATTAGTTAAAGTATAAATTTTGAAGCTATGTTAACTTAAAATTTATTTTTTCTTGTTAGCTTTAGACATACATATATTTTATTTTTAGTTATATTATTAAATATTTTATTACAAAAATATCGATAATAGTTGCAATACTAGAGAAAATTACATATCAACAATTAGTATATGAGATCATAGTTAAATTTCAATAAGTACTACATATTTATCAAATATGCACAATAATACTAAATTTTATAATTTTTTGAGGAAAAAATATCCCACTATATAGCTAGTGAGTGTTGATAATATAAAGTATTAAAATAATTTTAAATAAATTATGAAGTGAACTTACTATTTTTTTCTTATTAAATTTCATTCTTTCATGTATTAAGTTTAAAGTGTTCGGAATAGACAAAAATGAATTATATGTCGCAAATTTCATTGAATGATTATGACGAATAATGTACAATTACATTATTATTTATTACAGTACAAGATAATTATATACATTAGCACATTCAATCTAAATTTGTAAACATACTCAAAGACATATTAATCTTTAATCTGGATCATAAACATATTGTAATTGTCTATTATTTAAAACACATGATATCTAAAAAAATTGAGTAGCATAAGTATATAAATAAAAAGTTATAATAAAAATTTGTTTGTATACTATTATAGTTAAATTGCAAGAGAGATAGTAATATAAAGAAATACGGAGTACATATTATTATGTACTCGTAAATAATTAAGTTTGTGTCTGAAAAATAATAGGACAAATCAAGTATTTATTCAAATTATAATTCGTTAGTTGAATATTTGTGTATAATACAATCTGCACTAAATTTCATATGATTTTATTAAATTAGTTGCAAATTTTATATGTAGCAGTATGCAAATGTAGTCAAGCCAAAATATGATCGATTTTATTCGATTTTCAATGGAACTCGCACTTATTCTTTCCAAACTCCTATTTTTTTTTTTTTTTTTTTTGTTCTTATATATATTGTCTATATTAGTAATAACAAGGTGATAATTCCACATAAAAAATGAAATCCCCAAAATGTTTGAAATAGGCAAATCAAACTGAGTAAATTTTGTGGGATGTTAGAACAAATAACCAAATACGGAGTATATAGTAGCACGTGCACTTATATACTAACATACTAAATGAAATCAATCATATTTTGTATCATAAGCTTGTAAATGGTCTATACTACCTTAATTTAAGATATAATAGATCAATAAAAACTAAGTATGTAGCATAAGAATATAAAAAAAAATTGGATCAAAATTGAAATCTAATAATTGTTTTGTGCATACATTATTCCCTTTTATTTACACTTATTAGAAATATTGAAAGATTATTAATACCAAACAAATTGAATATATTGACTATTCTTTATTTTCTTTAGGTAGTATAAAATTTTGGAAAATACTTAAAAAATAAATAAATAAATAAATCATCAATATTACCATAATGGTGGAATGAATCACAAAAATTTCTAACATAAACAGGACGGAGAGAATATAAATAAGAGATTAAACGTGCAACGCACGTACACTTTGCTAGTAAATATAAAAAAACACTAACTCTATTAATTGCAGATCTTTTAAATTGTACTTCTCAGTTCTTCATATCACCAAACTCATCAATTATTAATTCTACATCAAATTTTTTAACAATTTATTTTTCAAAGTACACAAGTAATGAGGCAACCAATTTTTGGACTAGACTAATGAGCCTAAGATAATGAGGTTTAAAATTGTTAATAATATTTATTATATCAATAGAGTGTATATATATGTGTGTGTATATGTGTATATAATATAATATATGAATTAATATATATGTATAGGTAATATAATTGAAAAAATTGAGGGGGGCGATGGCCACCACCTCCATCCCCCTAACTCCGTCTCTGACGCTGGGGGTGTTTAAAACACTTAGGTGGTGCTTGGTATGATGGAATGAAATGAGGTGGAATGGAATAGAGGTAGAAATGATGTATAAATTTCTACATGATTTCTACCTCCATTTCATTCCACCTCATTTCATTCCATCATACCAAGCAAGCCGTTATAGTTTGATAGGCCGGTTCTTAGGAGTGAACAACTGATCAAACTATGAGTATCAAAGTTTGGTGCGGAATATGTGGGCCCGATTCCTCATTTAAGTGTATTTGTGAAATCGTTTGTAATAAGCTTACACAACAATTGTGAATATGGAAATTCTACTCAGAGAATGCAAAGCCTATTGATTTGGTATCAGCTAGCCAAAGACTTGAGCATTTAAGTGCTAGACTAATGCAGCGTATGATATGATAAGGTTGAATTAGAACCTGCTCGTAAAGTAAGAGCACACAATTTTTTATGGTGGTTTGAACTAAACTGTCCAACGTCCATTATATTTGGTCCATTGGGCACTAGAACCCCTTCCATTGAGTTGTAGAGCCACTCACCCCCTAATAAGGCCTTACTAAGGGGAGGGTACTTCAAGTTATACAGTTATAGTTAAAATCGTTACAAAGTCGATGTTATAGTTATGATATAATAAAAGTAATATATACAAATGCATATGAGAATGCATCAAAGTCATGCAATGCACAAAAACAATGATGCATCAAATTATGACCATATCTCATCTTATACTTATAATACTCTATCCGTCCTCAAACTTCATACACTTTTCATTTATAAAAGTGGAGCCATTACAATAATAATTTTTTATACCTTTATTACTACAATATATATATTATTGTGACAATGGTCATGATCATCATTGTATTTGATCTGTTAATAAAATGCAAATAAAAAAAGTAAAATAAAATATGGAGATTCTAGAACGGGGGCTATGGCCACCATAACAATGGGTGAAAGCAAAAGAGTGTGCGATAGAAGATGGTAGCTTTGTCGTGTCTAATCTTGCATTTTGAGTCTTCCGTCTCGTTTTCTACTGCTAGTCGTTTAGTTAGAAAGCGTGCCTTCCTTAATTAATTAATTAATTACTGTAATTAATTACTCCTACTACTTACAGTCACACCTCTATCCCTCTCACATACTATACAAACACACACTACAATGTGTGAGAGAGAGTAAACTTCTTCTAGGTTTAAGAGCAAGTGATTGTTTAATAGATTATATTATTTGGTGGTAGTAGTGGTGTGTGTGTTTCGAAGCTGTCTCTCGTAGAAATTCTCATCATCCCTCCATCCCATTCATTATATAACCATGATTGATTATTAGTATTATGTTAATTAATTATTATTTTTTGTAGTAAGGTGTAGTATGAGTATCGGCGGTGCCCACTGCACGTGACAGCCTCTCAATATCGATCTTACGATTAGAATCTTCTTCTTCTTCTTCTATCTTCTCTCTCTAACCTCTTTACATGTACTCTATATGTTATTTTATTTTATTTGTATTTTAATTATATATATATATATATATATATAAACGACGAGGTACCCACCGGGAGGTGAGTAGCCTATCATTTCTTATATATATATATATATATATAAAGAAATGATAGGCTACTCACCTCCGGTGGGTACCTCGTCGTTTATCACGTTTGCATTGTTTTTTTTAATTTTAATTTTTATTATATATTCTAGTATCTTAGAAATTAATTTACAAATCATAAAATCTAAAAAATCAATGTTCAATTTGTTTTTTTTTTTTTTTTAACTTCAAAAAATGAGTAATAAAATAAATCGAACTTTGATTTTTATGTATTTTTTTATATTTTATGATTTATATATATATATACATTGAAGTTGGTGGGGTGGGCTCCGTCGGATCCTTTTTCGTGATGGTTTCACAAAGTGTACCCGATTTATATGGAGTATAATAAGATTATCTTCTTCAATAATTTCTTTTTTCTTTTCTTTAATTTTTCTTTTTGCATTTTCCAATTTCTTTATTTAAATTTTGTGTAGTTTTGTGAATGATATATAAATACTTTGTTATTATTTAATTCATCCAAAACACATCGTCATTTTTTTTAATAAGAAAAACCTAAAGAAAATCCTCTACTCAACCATAAATATTAAATGAGCTAGAATTATTATCCAATATATATTGAGACAAAAAGTGAATCTAATAGACAATCAAGATGACCGCAGAGACCATTTCAGAAGAGGTTAAAATTTTTGGCATATGGAAACACCTCTAGATTGATGCAAACATGTGAGATATTCTATTCCCCCCTATACTTATATACTTATATGTATATGTATATGTATATGTATATGTATATGTAAGTGTGTGTGAGAGAGAGATGCATGTGGGCATGTAACATGAAGGAGTAGGAAAAATATGCAAAAATACAAAGAAAGGCATCACGAGAAGAGCATAAATCCAGAAGAAAAACATCAAAAAAAAATAAAAATAGGAGGGGTTTCAGTCTCCATGTCAGCCGCTGCAAACGCACAAGTGAGAGAGAAAATGAAAGTGAATAATTATACTATTCACAACCATATATAGAAGAAAGAAGAGATGTAAGAGAAGAACTTTTTCTTACCTTCTCTGAATAAAAGCATTTTATGTTTGGAATTTTCATGTCGGAAATTGAATATTATCTGACACTGTGCTACCTGTTTCTTCCCAAGTTTCAAAATGTCACTACCTTCCCCTTATTTATTTATTTATTTTCCTTAATTCGTTTTTTGCATTATCATTAAACGTGAAAAATAACAAGACAAAAAATGCATCATTATTTTGTCCAACAATTTCAAATGAGCGGTTGGTTCATTTAGGTCTATATTTTTTAAATGAGTGGTAGGATATATGTTAAGGGGTTTGATCTTATTAGCTCAAAATTATGTTTTGATTTGATTTTAAATTCTCATACATTTTCCTGGAAATTAAAAATGTATATGACTTGATAATTCAGATAAATTAGAAAGCTCACATGTTATAAGAGCTTAGCTTTGAATATACGTCAGGTCAAAATGATATGGCTGATACAATTCATAAAAGATACTCCATATGTCCCGTTGAAATAGAGACATTTTTTACTATTAAAGTTGAGTCTACTTTACCAATAAAATGGCTCCATATCAAAGGGACGGAGGGAGTAGATGAATCGTCTGCTAGAGTTTACATTCTCATCTTATATGTATTAGAAGAACTACCTTGATAAGCCGTCATTTATAAAGAAGACTATGACAAGTCAGTTTTCAACGATTATCAGTTAAGCCGGTCAATTGAAGTTGACTTTGACAAAAAAGTGATAACTAAATTTGTTGGATGTGATCAACCAATAAGAATCAAGAGATATCAACATGGTAGAAGTCGAAGAGAATAAAGTACATCAGTCACAACCATGCATAACCATTTCAAACGACGAAAGGGATATTTGCAAGAGTTCGACCAAGACTTACCATTTTTAGTAAGTTAAGAAAAGCAGAGAAGACTGACAAGTTGAACTGCCGTCCGAAAAGCTAAACAAGAATTAATGTTGCACAATGAATATTCAACCATCAAGATAGAGCATATTCAAACTCTCCCTACAAGGTATAGTTTTGAATGACCCTCTATATATAGATGGAGTACTACAATACAAGAGGTTACAACCATATAACTTAAGCGATCTAAGCATTCACACAAGAAAACCACTAGTCTCAAGCTTTTAAGCAAGAACACTCTAGCATTCAAAAATATTCTTTCAAGTGTTCTTCAATCTTTTGAGATTAACTTTATCATTCTAGATTAGGCTTCACTATCATATCCAAGCCTTAGTTTTAGTAATCCTATCATTATCATTGTTCTATATTGTAAAGGAAACTCTATCCAAACGTAAAAATCCAAATATTCTAGTTGAGCCTTAATTAGTTTATATTTGAAGTGAAGGCTAGTGTAAGATACTTATGAGATTGTTGCATCTCTCGAGGATTAGGCTCTAAGTAGCGCATTGTAACACTTAGGACTTGAGCTCACTTTGCATTTATCTGACTCCACAAGCATCAGAAATCTTTCTAAGTTAAAGATCAATAATTTACAGCAAACGGGTATAATTTAAGGTCTACACTTCTGTAGGTATATAACGTACTAACTTTGGTCCATATAATAAACTACCAAATTGTTAGAAGAATCGATTCAATTAGCTATCACTCTATCATTGTTATTAACTTATTAGCTTAGTGCCGACTTCTTCAATCAACACACCATATTTAAGAAAATTAGCTAGATAACATCGATCATGCAAGAATTAAAAAATACTCCGTATTACATTATGCAACACACATGCATTAACATGTACACTCGTCTAGGGACCAATTTAACAATTAATTAAAAATGTATTTGTTATCAACAACTATAAACATTAAATATTCAAATACATTCGAAATAATTTCCCACCCAATAAAAAGTGCACCCCCACCTGAATGACGAAAATGCTGTCCCGGGCATATTTAAACTTTTTTCATAATAATAATAATAATAATAATAATAATAATAATAATAATAATAATACGTCTAGCTGAAAAAAATACGTTAATTAATTGGGTGACAATATAATTAGGAAAAGAAATCTAGTAGGTAAGGTATGTGTATATAAAATTTGGCTTCATAGGCAAGACATGTAACACCAAATTCAAGAAAGTCGATTTGGATTGTCCCACAAATTGGGCAACATAGGATGGGATGAATATGGAGAACAGCCACAAAAATTTAAAAAGATAGATTATAATCATAAGCTTGTGGAAACTATAACTTGTACATGAACTTTTTTTTCTCATTATTACGAGTATCACACTATCATCATCAGAATAATCAGTTGGGTATCTTGCTCAAATTATTACTCATCATTTTCCTATTGTTTTACTTTACACATCACCCATTTTTTTACTGACCCTACTTTCACTGTAATTCATCCAAAATTAATCAATGTTTTTGCTTTTTATGCCACCATGTAAGAATAGGATAAAAAATAAACCAATTTTAATATGTGTCCTCAGATTTTCAAGCACATTCTAATCTTCTGGTAAAGTTAAAGTTAATTAATTAATCCGGCTAAATCGTAACTTTAATTAATAAATTATTTAAAACAATAGGCTTCCCCTATTCTAGAAAAAGAGGGTATGATCCTTATTAAGCTACTATTATAAAATTATTTTTGTATTTTCTTTAAATTAATTTATATATCATAGGGTCATTATTCCTTATAGTTTAGATTTTGAAATGAGGTGATAGTTTAATACTACTATAATATCAAATCTGACTGGTCCAAGGTGAGTTCAATTTCATATCCCTCCATTTAATCATCAATAATTATCTTATTTTAAGATTTGGCTTATTTAAAGAAATTATGATGTTAGATGAATCTTTTTTCGGTACAATGTTTTATCTTATTTTAAAAATAAACTACAAGTTTGGGTGATTGAACTTTTTAAATGGTAATAATAGTCGAAGATTTGTAATTCATTGAGGGGGGAAAAACGATTTAAATGTTTAACATTAAAGAAATTCTTTTTGTTTAATATTATATGACTTCTTTCTCCCTAACTAGACAATAAATTAAATATATAAGTATCTGGATTAACACAGGACATGGTCTCAAGTATCTTAATTATGAATTATTCTAGAATTAAAATGGTTTACATTTTTGCTTCGAGCTTCAATATTAGGATGGAAAATGTGGTTTAATTTGATATTTAAATAAATATTTATGGAAATTTTAGTGCCCAATATTTCAAACTCAAGAGCCACCACAGCAAAAATCAAACCCAAATATTGCATGGTCAAAGAATATTCTTTTTATTTTTTATTTTTTCTGCCCAGAATATATATTTTCTTGGGCAGAAAAACAGAAGGCACAAGGAAAGCTAAGAGCAAGAATATAACATATATTTATTACATTTACATATACGTATTATAGGCGTCATGCTTTTATTGAAGTTTGAAAAAATTCAGAAAGAGAAGGGAAGAGAAGAAAAGAAGAAGAAGAAAAAAAAAAGATGAAAAAATGCACAGGCTTTAAATCCCATCACGTAATTCGAAATGTGGCTTTACCTTAATTACATAGAGATACATACATACACAGCAGAAAAGAAAAGAAAAGAAAAGAAAATGATGATGGGGATTCGTAAATATAGGAGTAGTGTGCGTACGTGAGATAGCATACTGTGTGTAGCGTGTGTGATTTGGTGCCATTAAAAGACAAGAAGAAACCTACAAAAAACCTCACACTCGTTTGACGTGAACTCAATTCCACCACCTTCTTCTCTTCTCTTCACCTTCCATTTACTTTTCCTTTTCCTTTTTCCATTTTATATAAATATTTAATATAAATATATTACTCTACTCGTGCACAATAAATATTAGTCTTGTAGAGAAGGGAATATATTTTCTCAAATGACCAAATTGCCCCTCCTAAGTATCATTTTCTCATCAAAATTATACTATATGGAAGTCCATGATTTAAGTTCTTGTACTCCATTATCACATGGGATACTCTATCCCTATCACAGTGTTTCAGCTGTGTATCAAAATCGATTTTTTTTTCTTCAATTTATCGATATTATAATTTAATCTAACTTTACACTAATTAAATAGGGTTCACCAATAAAATTAAGGTTTATTATTTATTTTTCAGTATTAAATTTTAATTTTATTTGTTAAAAGTTGAAGGAAAATATTTCCTAATTAAATTAATGAACCTTTGAGGAAAAGATCAAGAAAATTCTATTGTAATGCACAGTTGGTACATTATAATAAGGATAGAGGATCTCATCGAATCAATTACTACCTCCATCTCACCTAATTGTCCCATTTACTTTTTGACATTTCGGCACGTTTTTCCACCGAAACCTAGTACGAGTTTTAAAATATAATTTTGAAGTATCGTTTCTTTTACGGGATACTATGAGTGTCATAGTATCCCGTAAAAGAAACGATACTTCAAAATTATATTTTAAAACTCGTACTAGGTTTCGGTGGAAAAACGTGCCGAAATGTCAAAAAGTAAATGAGACAATTAGGTGGGATGGAGGTAGTACTCAATAATAATATGATTATTGGGGCAAATAAAAGAGGAGAAATTCCGCAGAACAGAAGAAAACAAAACCATATATCCAATACAGAAAAGTGGCAAATGGTGAAGCAGGAAAACAGCAGTATATATCAGTGTTTAAAAGAAAAAAAAGACAGAAAAAAGAAGAAGAAAAAGGACAACAAAAAGAAACACAAAGGGGCGCCACCGTCATTTTCCTTCCTCCTCCTCCTCCTCTTCTGCGTGTGCGCCCGCTCCCCATTAATATATACTGTAAATAATTAAATTAAAATAAATAAATCAATACTAAGAGAGAGAAAGAAAGAAAGAAAGAGAGAGATACTCTCATCACTAAATTAAAATAAAATCATAGTATTGTTTTTTGTCACGGGTTTGTCTTGAAAGGCCCTTATTTCACAGTTTTAGACAGACAGACACATATTCTTCTCTCTCTAACTTCACACCCAACCCAACCAACCCAACCCAACCCCAAGGTATATTATAATTAAAATTAATATATATATATATTTAATATTAAATAATATATATAATATTAAAATAATATATATTCCATCCCTCTCCTCTCTCCTCTCTTCACTCTTAAACCTCTCTTCCTCACTCACTGAAAAAACCCTCATTTCTTTCGTTTCAATGGCGTTGATGCTTGATAGCTGCGAAGGAATCTTGCTCTCCTTAGATTCTCAGAAATCCGTACCTGCTCCCTTCCTCACTAAAACCTATCAATTAGTAGACGATCCCTCCACCGACCACATCGTCTCTTGGGGCGACGACGCCGCCACCTTCGTCGTGTGGCGCCCGCCGGAGTTCGCCCGCGACCTCCTCCCTAACTACTTCAAGCACAACAATTTCTCCAGCTTCGTTCGTCAACTCAATACTTATGTCAGTTACTTTTCTTTTTTCTTTTTCGTTGTTTTGCATGAAATCAAGAATTTGGATTGATCTTTTTTTTTTTTTTTTTGGTGATTTAGGGTTTCAGAAAGATCGTTCCCGACAGGTGGGAGTTCGCGAATGAGTTCTTCAAGAAAGGGGAGAAGCACTTGCTGTGCGAGATCCACCGCCGGAAAACGTCGCAGTCGCAGGTGGCGCACCACCACCACCACAACCACCATGGCCAGAGCTTCTTCCCCTACCCTAACCGCGTCAGCATCTCCCCGCCCGATTCGGACGAGAATCCCGCCACGTGGGGGGACTCGCATTCGCCGCCGCCGCCGCGGTCGTCTTCCCCCGGCGGAGGAGGGCACGGCGACTGCGGCGCCTCGTTGACCGCGCTTTGCGAGGACAACGAGAGGCTGAGGAAGAACAACACCATGCTCATGTCGGAGCTGGCCCACATGAGGAAACTGTACAACGATATCATTTACTTCGTGCAGAATCACGTCAAGCCGGTGGCGCCGAGCAACTCGTACCATTCCTCGGTGTTCCTCTCCACGCCGCCGTCGAGCGCCGCCGCGCACAGGCCGCTGAGCAATCTGATCGGCTACCACCACCAGAATATTGGAGGAAACCCTAAACAAGGAAATGGGTTTCCGAATTCTTTCAGCTTCGTCAACTCGTCGTCTACTCCGAGCAAGGCTTCGACGCAGAGCAGCAGCCTCACCGTACTTCGAGAGGAGGCGGCGGCAACGGCAACGGCAACGGCGGTGGAGACGAAGCTGTTCGGAGTTCCGCTCTCGAACAAGAAGAGATTGCACCACCCTGAATATAACCCTACGAACAAGACGAGGTTGGTTCTTGAAAAGGATGATTTAGGATTCAATCTCATGCCTCCTTCTTCATGTTAGCTTCTCCAAGAAAAAAAGAAAAAAAAAATAGAATTAAACCAAAAAAAAAGTTACATCTTTCCCTTGTGCATCTTCTTCTTCTAGTTTCTGGGAAATATTTATTCTCCTAAATTTATGTTTTTATTAAATTAATTAGTCTTTTTTCTCGAGTATGTGTAAATAGCTTCAACTATTTAGCCATTAAATTTAAATTTTTGTTAGGGTGATGAAATTAAGATGATCAAATTATTCCAAAATTAATGTACGTATCTTTTTTTGTTTCTGATAAAATTTTCAAAAATTTCAGCACTTAATAATTGGATCTCAACTCCATTGTTTCTTTTCTTTTAGTATCTCTTTTTCTGATTGATTCAGTGTGAGATTAATAAATGAGAGAGAGAGAGAGAGAGTGAGAGAGAGAGAGAGAGGACCTGCACCTGAAACTGGCTTATCTTTAATAGATTCTTTATAGAGTTCAAACTGAGAGGAAAAATGAGACAGCTTGCAAAAATTTCTTGTTTTATTTAGTGTTTTGTTTTTTGTTTTCTGGGAGTTGTCTGATCAATGCATTAATGTAACATACATACATCTATGACTATATCTTCAAGAACTCTCTCTTGTCTTTTAAATTTGCTTCTTCCAGTTCATTAATAATATACATATCTTTACTTAGAATTTAAGGATTTTTTTGTTATTTAAAATTCCCCCTTTTTTTTTTTGCTGCAATAATGGGTAGCTATAGTGATTATGGTTAAGATCTATCAATATCTGGATTATCTGAAACTGCTGTGTGTGTCGGGCAAAGGAAACAAACAAATAGATGAGAACAGAAAAAAAAAAGAAAAAAGAAAAAAAAAAGAAAAAGAAAATCATGTTGTATGCATAAATATAGGTAGATAGTGAAAAGAAGGTAGGTGATTTATTTGATGAAAGCGAAATGTGGGATGAAACAGACCCAAAAATGCTGTTTCAAATGTTTCTGTCATCAACACTACCTTCTATTTATTGGTTTCTCAAGAAAAAAGAAGAAGAAGAAGAAGATAATACTTCTATTTAATTATTTGGCCACAACACATTTTCATTATTCTATAATTGAGATATATGTGTATATAAATATTGCATGTATATTTGATAAGTATATCAGCTTTTGATACCTTTGGATCCTCATCCCAATTTTCTCTCACTAAAATAATCAAGCTTTTTGCGTTGTTCACTCGCTTTTTTTTTAGATGGTAGGTTATTTTTTTTTATAAGTATTTTATTTGTAACTTTTCTAATAATAGAATGAGGGCAAAGTGTCATTGAAAAGTTTGACCCAGTATTTTTCTCTTAATACCTTTTGCTTTTGTCTACTACTACTACTAAACAAACGCTAGTATAAATTTCTACAATATCCGACTCATTAGGAAAATAAAAATTAGAAAAAAAATCCATGGAAAATAGTGGAATGCGGCGGCTAGTGCAACCGAAATTTGTGTATATATTGAAAATAAGAGGTCACTATAATTGGTTGCATCTAACTATAAAGCTCACATTATAGTTATGTGTTTGTTGTATATATAGAGCCTAAATGGAATTGATTGGGCTTACGTTTTTGGCTTTGGCTAAGACGGAATTTTAATGAGTTTATGATTAGGTATCGATTGCTATTTAAATAGTAATTTCTTTTTGTAATCTGTATCCGAAAATATATTAGTACTATAATCTTTGACTTGACCGTGTTCCAGGCATAATCACTTCATGACGAATTGGGTAAACCATTCGTGTAATTTTTTCTTTGTTTTCATATCCATTTGCGTTGATTTTAGTAACATTATGGACTATTAAATAAATAATCAAACAACATATATTAGAAAGAAGATAAAATAGTAGTTAAGGTAGAAATAATGTAAGATTAGAAAATCATGGACGTGCAATGATATGATCTCACACAATACCAATCGAAAGAAAAAAGAGGAAAAAGAAAAGTTCCTAACCCTATTCCACCCTACGCCTAACCCTTATTTTTCTTGGTCATACTTTTTCTTTTTATATAAATGTTCTAATTCTTGAAGGACCTTTTTCTTGTCTTCTCTTGTGAAGACTTGGCACGTGACCAGAAGTTGCACGTGCACAGTATGAAAAATACTAAGTAGATAATATATATACAATTAATGAGACGGAGATTATTAAATAAATACATAAATAAATAAAATGAAATAATATGATATAAGAAATTAGTTATTTACAATAATATCTATAATCAAATAATTTATTTATTTTTTGGTTAAAACACCCCGAAAGTGTGAGGAGTTAGGCAGACCCCATCTATGATCAAATAATTGAATATTTACAATTTAAAATTGTTTAAACAATGAAACTAGAATTTTGAGTATTGAACAGTAAAATTCTATATATGGAATATTACTGTTTAATAACCTATATTCAAACTGCAAGTTAGAGTACGGTTGGAATGAGCGCGTACTCCAAAATCAAATATTACTGTAAAATACAGTAGGATTGTAGATGCTCTTAGGAGACATAGAAAAAGACGGAGGGAGTAATAATTTAGGAAGTCGAATGTTTATACATGCATGTTGCTTAACAGCCTAGTTTTTTGAAAGATGGGAAAGGGAAAAGGGAGTAATTTTGTAATGCTAGATTTCTTCTTGGTTTAGTCTTTTTAGTGAACTTTATTGACATTATATTTGGTATAACGCTTTATTGACAATTTAAACAATTGATATAATAAAATGGGAATATATCGCAACTTTACATGTATACATGTAGACCTAAAGTTCTATTTTTCCAAGACCTTTACTTTAATGGAAGGTTAAAATTCTCATCATCATCATCAATCATCTTCTTATTTTTCCTAGAAATTTGGTATTTTAGCGCACGGAAGATGAAGTTCCATTATTTATTTCATCTTAGTCTTAGTCTGTGCATAGTCTTTCACATGCAATATATATGCAATAGCGATGTCATATTACACACTAATAAATACTATTAGAAACAAAATCAGGAATATGTACACATAGATTTGAAATTGCTTTGCAACTAATATTGTAGTCGAGATATACTTGACTTTAATTAAATCGCCAAAACTTTGAATTGGTTTGAAAAAAAAAATTCTCTCCGTCTCGACTGTTTATACCTTGTTTTATTATTTTAATACACATAATCCTAGGTATAAATAGCCGAAACGGAGGGAGTATATAATAAATATTTGTGTTGCCGCAGGAGAAACATCATAACCAAATAATTAAGAGAGAATTTCGAAGAAGGAAATATGAATTATTAGATACTCTTAACTAACTTCGAGAATCATTGTAGTACTTTTTTTACAGTTCATAATTCAGGAATCAAAATTCATAATTCTCCATGTGTCGCATCATTTCGCCATGAGGTTGATTTGTAAATTTGATTATGTTTTATTTTTATGAGTTTTTCACAACTTAAACTGAAACATAAGTGCAAACACATCATGTGTCTTCAAGAAAAAGGAGAATATTAATTTTAATATTTTTTTTGACTGAATCAAGTAGATAATAGTTACTGAAATATATTGCACGACCAATTACGATTCTCTTACGTATGATTTAATAAAATTAGCAACCTATTTTTGCAATTATATATTGTGTAATGATAATGATTTATTCACGATAAATACTTCTGGCTTATAACGTGGTAGCAAATGCGTCACAACATGCGAAAAGATAATGTAAATAAAAAAATAAAAAATAAAAAATAAATAAAAAACCCATTGAAAACTCAATTTATGAATATTTTGTTTAAATGGGTCCTTGTAGACAGCAAATAAAGAGCCCCTACGTTTAAATGGGCCAAAATTGCTCCATTTATTGGATCCACATAAAATAGTAACCAGGACCAATTCATAATTAGTTTTGCCAAGATGAATTTGGGTATTCCAACTATTAGCCATGACCTGTTTCAATGAGATCTTTTATTATATTTTCGTATTGCATCTTCTGTTACACCGACGAATAAATATCACGTGTCAAAAATATTTCCAAAACTAGCAATTTTGTTTATTGAAAATTTTAATATTTGCTGATTTTGAAAATATTTTTGACACGTGACTTTCATCAGTAGGTGCAATAAAAAATGCATTACGGACATATAATTAATAGAGGATCTCATTAGTGATCAGTTGAGATTGATTGCCTATTTTTGTATAATTTTTCGTGTCAAAGAAGAAGCATGAATGTAACTTATGAATGACAAGGACAAAGCTTTCCGATTTTGAATTTTTAAGGAATTTGTCTCAAACAAAAACTTGGTCAAAATCAGAATAAAATGAAAATAATTCAAATTACATAATATTTTGATCCAAAAAATGAAAAAAAATCCAAAAAATATTTCATTAACTTACACTATGTATGCTTGTGCGAACACTTTGATTCGAAGTCAAGTAACTCACTGGCATAATTTAGTTTAAATGAATTTGCAGAATGAATTTACATCCTCTTTCTTTCATAAGGAGATATACATTTCACTCAATTATTCTTTGTTTTACTACATTTCAAGGGGAAGTGATTTAGTTGCTCACAACTTAAGAACTACTCGAATCCTAAATTTTAGGATGGGCATGTTGTAGCCTAATCCTCAACTTCAATTTTTAAAAAATACAACAGTGTCATAACAATCAACTCTCACTCTGATACGAATACGTCGCATTCTATTTTGCATGGTCGAGAGGACGCCGTAGCGAAGGAGTCGGAGCCGTTTACGTACGATGCGAGTGGAAAGACACGTGATGGGCTCGACGAGGAAGGTAGGAGCAGTTAGCCGAAACGACAAACGAAGGAGCCCAAGAAGTTCGAAGATTTTATTTCTTATAGATAAATTAATTTTTGTAAATTTATTTTCCTTTGTTGGGCTCAGCCCGGGATTTTAATTATTCGAGTCGAGCGATCTATAAGCTCCTTTTAGGTTTTCTTGTTGATTCTATCCCGAATTGTAGGTCGAATCAACCAGGGTCCTTAGATATAAAAGGAGAACTAGAGTTATTTTGTTGGATATCAATAAAATAAACTCTATTCTCATTGCCGTCTTCTTCTTATTTTCTGCAAATATTCGGCGTGATCAGCGAGGCAAGCTCGTGACTGCCGACGATCGATCTCTACTGGTGAACTCCTCGTTCTCCTTTAGTCGATAAGGGATTTTCTCTTATCACACTCAAACACAAACTAACACTCATTCAGATTTGGGTTTTGAAAAATTGATAATTTGTATATTTAAATTCAAATTTTATAAGTTATGTAAAAGAATTAAAAATGTATGAAAGTTTATGGATTGAAAGGGAAATAATCCAAACACAAGTATCTATACCCTATTATAAAAGTGTCTTGTTTTACAAATTTTGGATTACCTATTATATCCTTATTATATATTTAATACTAAGGGCAATATTGTAATATAACATTATAAATAATTATTATTATCTTAAGTACTTTAATAGGAGTAAAACTCTATCCGTATTATGATAGAATATTATTTAATTCTAAGATGTGAAAAAAAATTACTTGAGGCACTAGGACGGGTATTGACGATCAACATTCTTGAGGTTAATTATAATAAAATATAACGATTTATACATCGAATCCATGCACATAATATAGAGTAAAATTTATATACCTATTACAAAGAGTCCTTTTGTTTTAACAAATTTTAGTTTATCTAATTTGTCTTTATTATATATGTACACACTAAAAAATTGTATACTTTAATACTCCATCAAATAATAATCAATTCAATTATTATTTTTTAAAATATAATCATATCAATCAACGAATAATCAACTCAATTATTATTTTTAAAATATAATCATATCAATAGTGTACTCATGCATATTATAATTTTCATAACAAAAAACATTAAATTCTTGATAATAAATAAACCGTCTTTTGTACGTTTGGACGTAATTGTTTACTCTCTCCGTTTTTTTTTTCTTTTTCAAATGTCATATTTAGTTTTTGTTTTTGTTTCCTGTTAAATATTTCATTTCGGAATTTGATAATAAAATAGCTATTTGTTTTCCCATTTTACGCTTATAATTAATGTTTTATATAAGTTGGTGCTCATAAAAATAAAATAATGTTACAAAAATAAATTTACACACTTCTTTGGTATGTGTACAGTAAAATCTCTATAAATTAATAACCTTGGGACCATGAATTTTTATTAATCTAGAGAGATATTAATATATCGATAAATTAATATTTTATTAATTAAAAGATAGACTTTTTCAATTCAACAAATTTAGTACATATGTATTGAAAATAAATGAATTCATATATGTTTCATTGATTATATTCATGCATCAACTAATTCTTTGTAACTAATTAAATATATTCATGTACAATATCAACTCATTGTATATAATTAACTATAATTTTCATGGACGCATGTTACAATTCATTAGAATTACTTAAATATACATACTTACATTAATTTATTGCACTTAAATAACTATTATAGTCAATTAAATATATTCATGCATGATGAATGAAACACATACTATATTAATCTCAATATGGAAATAAAATAATTTGTAACACCCAGCCATGTCTTCTCATCTAGAAGGCATCGCAAAATCATTCATGAATGATCACACGTAAAACATTATATGAGTATAAGAGATATCATCTCACATGCACTCAAAAAGATTCACAAGAGTGGGTTGATGAAATCCAATGAAATTAAATTTTTAAGAAAATCAAGTAACAATAGATTCATATTTTAGCAAATTACCATAATATTTGTAATTGATTAATTTATGAGTTATTAATTAGAGTTTTAATGTAATCTAATATTTATAAAGGGATTTTTCAAAAAAAAATATTATCTTATTATCTTATCGAATTTGATGATTTTTTACAAATGTCCAAGTCGAGACTATAATTTGATGAGGAAGATATTTAAAAAACGAAGGAAATAGCTATTTCAACGTTTGGACATAATAGGTTAGGTATTTCAGTATTTTTGGACTTCTCGCCACAAAAATTAAAGGATCCGACAATGTAATTTTTAAATAAATATGGCCTCTACAAATATGTATATATAGCTTATAAAAATATAGTTGAACACAAAATAAATGATTGTTAAATTAAAGTTTTCAAAACTTTTCTCTTGCCACTATTAAAAAATTTATTTTGATAATAATGTGACAATAAATATCCATCTTATCATATTCTCAGTAAAAAGATATATTGGAATTTAAAATATATTTTCCCTTATATTTCTTATTTGAATTTCAAATATAGTTTTTCTTTTCCTTGGCTATGTCTTCAATTTAAGGGCAATTATGTAGTATACTATAACTATAAGGTCTTTAAAAATCATTAGTGTTACATTTTAATAGTATTATATTTTCAACAGAATTTGCATCCACACGAATTAATATTCATCTATGAGTAAAAATAAAATAAAATAAAATTTAATCTTTTGAATAATTATCTATATTGTATCTCGAAAATTTGATTATATAAGTTCTTATTCCTTCGAAAATGTTTGCTAACTAAGACCATAAAAATATGAATATATGAACATTATTCCAATATTCTAAGCTAAACAACCTTGATAAACATGATGAAGACGTAAGATAAAAATAAATTGAAAAATAAAAAGTGAATCTTAAATTTCAATATTATATTAGTAAAATGGTACTTCATCCGTCCTCTAAGAGTGTGACATTTTAACCATTTTGGTTTGTTCACTAAGAGTGTGAGAAGTATATTTATAGTTAAAAAAATTATGGCATACAATACATAGTATCTTCGAGGAATGAGTGAGTTATTTATAAATTATCATATTCTTATTTATTCAATAGATTATTCTATATTTTAAAATATTTAAAATATTTATATTTTAATAAATATAATCATTTTTATTTCATACTCATACATATCTCTATATATAGTCATCTATCACTAGGAAGACATAACTAAGATGATATAATTTACGACATAGAATATGATCGCAGAATAATTAAAGTTCAGTAAAATCATAGAATTATTAGTTATCTGAAAATATATATAATAGATATTTTTAAATTCTCATATTAAATTTATTAGAAATTAGATTTTGTGTTTTTTTCCATGCGATAAATTTGAAACTAAGAATTACATCTGATTCAATTATAGTACTTAATAAAGTTAGATGACATGTTAGATTTTGAACCCTAATTCTATTTTGCATTAGAGCTCAAGTAGTAGAGAGTTATACGATGGAAAATATATTTTGTCTACTAAGGCTCATTTTTTGTCTACTTTTCACATTTACTTGCCGAAATTGTTGAAGTTAATATAACAATATTTTTAAAAAAAAATTGATACGCATTATATTACTACAATTTAAAATAAATTACTCATATACAATAGAGATTATACGTGCAAGGCACGTAATCATTAATAAAGTATCATTATATAAAAATAACAGTAAATTATGCATTCCAAAGTAAATTTTTCGAAATAAAATATTTTTCATCATTACTCCGTACTATATATAGTCATTTGAGAGTTTCTTTATTCACTCTTTTTTTAAGTAATTAAACTTCCAAATATCAACAACATCATCGTTTTTTCATCATATATGTGTATTTATGAACCATTATGGAAATATTGAGTTTAATGATAAATTTAATATTTTCTTCTCATACTAAAAAGTGAATCAACGTGCAACGCACGTTATCCCTGCTAGTATTATACAAAAAATATGACGGGAATAATAGCCGTTACAAAAACATAAGTGCTTCATTTTTTTATTTTCCTTTTTTTATACTCCTTCCGTCCCAAAGATAATGTCATGTTTCTTGTGAAAATAATTTCATGCTCTTTTCGTCCCATTTATTTGAGTAAGAGAATTAAGAGAATGTGTATTTTTTTCCTAATTATGAATAAATTATACTTATATTATTCATAATTGGAAAAAGATAACATGTTCTCTTAATTTTCGTGCCGAAATTTATAGGACGAAAAATCTTTAAATTATTGGAAAAAAAATAGAACGTTTATTTGGGACGTAGTAGGTATATATTAAAAAAATCACATCCTGTACATATGTCCCATCATGGCGTCACAAAGAAAAATGTAACGTGAAAAGTGTACACAAAAAAATTACCCAACATTTGAGGAAATAAAATCCCATTATTTTCCAATTCCTAGAAAAGGGTATATAGTTTGTGAAAATGGAAAAACAATAGTTGTGAAGAAGCAACAAGCAATTTACATTTATGATTATTCTGGCAGAGTAAATTGCTCCAATTCGTCAAAATAAAAAAATAATAATAGTAAAATAAAAAAATAAAAAAAACAGAATAGTAACGTTGAAACAAAAACACAGCGGTAATAATGGGGACCACTTGTGATAGCTACATCATACTATTAAATTCGAACCTGCAAATTCCAATGACAAAGGGAAGGCTGTGGAAATCTAAAACTAATAATTAAACTAGTTTATTTAATTTATAGGAATATAATATAGTCCACTGTAATTAAACAATGAGCATATTTTATAGTAGAGTAGAGATAGACAGGAGCAAAAAAAAAAAAGTAGAGTAGAGATAGATATAATAAAAAATATAGTATTATAAGGTGGGGTGAGATAAGAGATAAGGGGATAATGCAAAGTAGTAAAAAAGAGAGAGAAAAAACCAACAACAAAATCTCTCTCCTCTGGATTCTTTTATCCAATCGAACCTCTTGCTGCAGAGAACATGACCCCTTTATTCATGTCTTCTTCATAAAATATTAGTAAGTAATTTCCCCTCTAATTCATCTTTGCAAAAGTTTCATATTGTGCAGAGTATATTTTTTTAAATGAGGAAATTATCAAAACAAATTTAATCTACTCCGAAATATTGAAAACAAGTAATTTAATCACGAACTATCAATCTATCATTAAATTTCTTATGATTTGTCATTTATCTCAGTTAATGAATGTTAACGCGGCATGCCGAAAGACACTCTGAATTGATTAAAAAAATTATTAAATCGGATATGCATTGAACTCCGAAGTATGGAAAATATTCAAATTTAATCATAAACTATCAATTTATCATATTTTTTTCATGAGTGTATTTTTCGGTAACGAAATATTAACATGGCATGCTAAAAGGCACTTAGAATTCATAAAAAAAATATTAAATTTTGGTATGCATTGAAACAACGTCATTATAATTCATGATAAATTTAATTTATTTTTTAAATTATAATTATATTAACTTAAGACGATGTCATTTCAAGTCGTATATCATATTTAAGTGAAACGATATATTGAAATGAAAATTCAAACTGAACACAAGTACAAATTTCGTTGCTCAATTAAAATACTATATTCAAAAGTATTTTCTAACATCGTATATATGTTCTTATAAATCATGTCACATATCCAATAACATCTTTGGTTGGAGGATATAAGACATAAGTTAAATAATATAGATCAATCACGTTGATACTAGTACAAAGATAAGGGAATGAATTACTTAGGTCAATTATTAAATTATACTTCAAAAAATAAAAGTAAAATTCATAATTCTTCTAACTATAGTGGTTGAGATATGAAATAAATTAATACAATGAAACATTGGTGGTACCTTTTGCAATAAAATTTGGACGGTGCTCGAAATCATGGCGCTGAAGAGCTGCTGGACAGCAGGCAGGCAGCCCCTCAAAACCAACACATGCTTCTTTTTTCTTGAAGATAATGAAAATATTAATTAAATAACTTTTTGAATTAGGTTAAAATAAGAGCTTTCTTGTATTCAATACCCACTTGTTTACTGGCTATAAAATATTTTTCTGATGCAAATTTAGCTCACAAATAATATAATATTTTTTTTTGATAGGGTGGCTTTATCGTGAGGTCAAATCAAAAGTGGCAATCGTCGTTAAGAAAAATGATAAGTTCTAAATAACTAATTATTATGAAGAAAAATGATAGTCATCCTGAATAAAGGTAAAATATTCAAAAGTGATAATTATTATAAAAGGAAAATGACAATTATCAAAAAGAAAATTGATATTATTCATTAATTTTAAAAAGTAACAATTATGAAGAAAAATGTATTATTTTTCAGCAATTTTAAAATATGACCATTGCCATTAAAGAATGTAATAATTCAATGTATGAAGTAAAATGAGGGAAAAGAAAACCATTCTTCCTTTTTTTTCCCTTGTTCTCTATGATAGATAAATTTTCTTAGGCAACGGTGTGTTTCCTTTGATAAAAAAGAAAAATGAGGGACAAAACAATGATAGAAAATATTATCCCATAATGTGGTCCTCACTTGTTTTATCCAATATTCTTTAAGGTAGAAAAAAATAGGAAAATATTTTCACTCCAAATAAGTAAAAAAATATTATCATGGTTTGGAGTGAAAATGAAGAAAAAAGGCGGACCAAGATTTTTTTTTTCCTCATGCCGGAAAAAATTACCCATCATAGATAATAAGGGAGAAATAGAAAAATGGTGGTAAAGAGAACACCCCGTGTTTAATTATATTCGGACTTGAACATTGACTCGTCTTTACCCATTTTGACTGCGAAATAAAACACTAAGCTAATACTCCTCTCTAATTTTAGCTTGAATTTGTGTGATATGAAATCTTTAAAACTGTTATTGTGTTTAGAAACCTGCAAAAAAAAAAAAAAAAAAAAAAAAAAAAGAAAAAAAAGAAAAAAGAAACACGAAATAGAATGAACCATCACTATCATTTTGTGAAACTAATTAAATGGAAGACTTCTTTTAAGTAAAAAAAGGTATCTCAAGTTCAATGAATCATCGATCTCTTTCCTCCCCCAACTTAAGAAATAAAAAATAACATACAAAGGAAACAAAAATGTATATTTAATTAGACTAAAACCTTTATCTATATAATTTTGAGTAATGTTGTCTCTTGTATGACTCGATGCTTATTTCTAAAATGTTATAATTTATACGTAGTGTACAATAGTTGTATTTTAGCTAGGCAATATGTGAACTAGTCATGTGAGGCAGATTCATCGTCTATATCGATAATTTTTCAGACATATATAGTAATAATAATCCAAATATTTCTAGCTTCACATATTCTTGGTATATGCTTAGGGATTAGTTATATTTAGCAAGCAATATTAATCTAACGTACTATTTCGTTGGATTATAAGTAATTAGTTTAAGAATTTGCAGGCATGACATAGATATCAATCGTATTACTTGATTTAGTTTATGCTCTGTCCATTATTTTTAACACTAATTTTAAGTACGAATTTCAATTTTTTTTAATGAGATGATGTTAAAGTGGTATTTGGAATCCACTTACCATGTAAAGTGAAGACTTTTTATGTGATTTCTACGTCATAAAATGAAAAAAGGTCCAATTACGATGGACCTATAAAAAAGGAAAATGTGACCAAAAATCGAGGACGGAAAGAGTATTTAACACACAATGATTTCGGATTTACTTAAAGCTTTTAGTTTAGAGAGCCAAATTCAATTAAGTTATATTAATTTTTATGTATTTCTTTCAATTCAAATATATTATGTAATTAATATTAATTTCATATAAATTATTAATTAGAATTCACTGATCCTATTATATATTTTTTTAGCATTTAATTTCAATTTTTCCGGTTAACATAGAGTTCATAAGTTAAGAAATAGGACATATAAATTTTTATAATCGTAGTTATGTTAGTATGAAAGACATTATTAAAAGTTTAAAACAAGTAATTTGACAGAGAATCCATGCGAAATTACTATAAATGATTTTTTTAATTTAACATTTATATAGAACATATTGTCAACTTTTTTGTCCCGTGGTCTATAAAATTAGTTAGGATAAGTAACATGTACATTTTAGTATTGGACTCGCACAATTTTTTATACGATTTGATTGTATAAATGTAAATGCATTTAGATAGAATTAAAAATCTCTGTCGCTTAGCCAAAGGTTGTCTCCATGAATTATTTTTTCACATACGTATTTATTCCAATACTCCTTAGGAAATCCTTGTCAATTAATATATTTATATATAAATATATATTTGCCTCGGAAGTTTTGTAGAACCAACCTCAACTCTCCTTCTCTCTCTCTCTCTCTCTCTTAAATAGAGAGGTGAAAAATATGTATATTTATATATATTTCACCGGCGGTGGTGGCAAGTCCGGTTAAGACATGATATATTATTAATTATTTTGAAATTTAATTGAGAGGGTAAAAGACATGATAGTATTAATTATCAGCACATGAAATAGTAGTTGCGGTCATAATCTGATATGCCTCGATTAGTGTGCCAACTCAACCCCAATTTGTTTGAAACCCTATATTTATTCTCATATAGGTGCTTCAATTGTTCCTCTGAACCTTCCAGAATCAAATTCATATTGTTAATTTAATACTAGTATTTTAATTCAGGATCATACGATAAGTAGTTACGCTGCATTTATTTGCCTATTATTATTATTATTATTATTATTATTATTATTATTATTATTATTATTATTATTATAACACCCTAGTTCCCATGTGTCCCCGATCATCTTGCTTTAAGTAGGGATGTCTACACTTTCTATATTGGGATAGATCAAATAAAATATATTTAGTGTCCAAATAAACTAATGCATTATCACAACGCTATACTAATACTCCTTCCCTTCCAAGTTGGTAGTCTCATTTTCTTAAATATATGTGTGATATAAAATAATAAAAGTGGATTAATAAGTTAGAACATATAGGGAGTACGTAATTAGAGCTGGCCATGATTTCGATTATGGTTCCGGTTCTTGGGGAGAGGAACTGGAACCGAACCAGCCAACCCTTGGTTCCGATTCTAGCTGAAACCGTCAACTTAGAACTATCTAATTTTATTTTTTATTTTTTTTAATTTTCTTCGAATCGTTTGTTCATTTGTTGTCTCACATAATTAGTTCGAATATGATTTCATTCAAAAGTTACTAAAGAAGAGGCATCAAAGTTATCCAAATCATTTTGATTTTATCGATAAATCCTATAACGTAATCTTGAAGATCACAGTTTAATTTTTAAAGGGCTAAACCTCATTAAAACCTATTGGAAAAAAAGAGTACTCGTCTAAGTCTTTGTTCGATTTTACACGTTATCAAAGCTTCAATTATCTTCAAAGTCCAAAATCATCTTTAAATTTTGATGTCGAAATAGCTAATCTTCTTTAATATATTTGTCCGATTTAATCGTATGCGTATGATACTGATTACTATTAATTACTCTCGCTGGAAGAGCACATGTGAAAATTCGTGTCCATGTGTGCAATGGATAATATAAAATTTTATTCACAGTCATATAATTATGTATATAAGTGTCGAAAATGTCTAACATTTGTGTTCACTTAATTGTACTAGCAAATTTGATTTTTGATTTATTTTTTTTATTTTCTTCACTTTTTTTCTCTTAATCAATACTTTTATGCATTAACAATATTTAACATGATATTTAAAAATATAATACAAATAAAAAATAATAATAATAATAAGATTACAATAAAATAAAAAAAAGAGAAAATTGTGGAACCGTGGAATCGGCCGAATCGCTGGTTCCCGGTTCCTAGGGCCAGCAACAAGAACAGAACATGCGGTCGAACCGTTTCTTGGCCGGTTCCAATCCCTCGATTTTGGTTCCGATTCCGAAATCCCCTTTGTCGGTTTGATTTCCGGTTCTGATTTTTTTGGCCGGCTGTATACATAATGCATTATCATGACGATGCATTATATTATAACAAAACATATAATGCATTACTTGGGGGTAATAATCAATTTTGTATGAGAACTAGATTTATATAAATTATACTATATGTAATGGACTTTTGTTATAAATATTATGATCCGGATTCGCCCATTAAATTCAACGCAATGCATTCTATTTTATTTTATTTTTTTCTCAAAGAAATAAAAAAACCTTTTAAGTCTACAAAAATATGAGCATGCATGATATTTCACAAATGTCATCATGCATGCATTTTACTTTTTAATTGCACAAACATTTGAATAAATTAAGGGTGAAGTAATAGGTTGGATTCTGACGCCATCATATGAGTATGGGGTTTTAGGGGGGTTCTTAAAGATAGTAAAACTTAAGACAATGTAAAAACTGATCCATGTTTGGGAGTCAAATACTATTATTGCAATAATAGTACATAGCACTTATGTATGAATAATTATAATAGTATAGTAGAGTATTTCAACACTTATGGCAACCCTGGAACAGTTGGTAGATTAGATCTCTGCCATTGGTACAGTGGGCCTTATTTCAATCGATGATAATGCAAACATCATCTTTACCCTCTATTTCATTTCTTCTATACTATATACACGCATATACATTAATTAAAAGTTCAAATGCATTCTAACTGAGGAAAGTAATTGCATGCAAAATCACCTTCATTAGAAAAATCAACTAATCGTACAACACAAATATAAAACCATGTAATATATCAATTCCATAATACTTTAATCTAGGAGGGATCAAATAAAATTAAAATACGTTTATTATATAGAGTAATGCTCCAATGCCCACCGTGGGCATGTTTAATGTGCCCACGGATGACGTAACATTAGAATATATAAGGAAGTTAATAAAATTCCTACTAAAAATAATGAAATCCTACTATAAAAAAACTGAACCCCAAACATAAAAAACATAAACCCTAAAAGGAAAAATTGCAGACGTGGCACTGCCACATCATCGGTGGACACATTAAGTGTGCCCACCGTGGGTAGGACAAGCATTTCTATTCAATGGAAATGTTCCCCTACCCACGGTGGGCATATTTAATGTGCTCACCGCTGATGTGACAATGCCACATATTTAAGTTTTTCCATATAGGGTTGAATTTTTTTTAGTAGAGTTAGTTTTTTTTTTATAGGATTTAATATTTATGGTATACATTTAAATTAGTTTATTTATACTTAACATTGCCACGTCATCCGTTGACATATAAAATATGCCCACGATAGGCACTGTAGTATCACTCATATATTCAAATCAATAGTTCAAATTTATTTATATTTCTCACACGAAAATTTATTTATATAAAAATATTTCCATATACATAAATCCCACTCCAATTATTTACTCATGTACTTAATTTCCGGGCGGCCCCCTTTCCCTATTTTTCTACCTTTTGATTTGGGGGGGAGGAATCGCGGTCCAAATTCACAACTCGCATAAATGAGGAAATAGAAAATAATAATTTATAGAGAAATGATATGCTACTCACCTCCCGGTGGGCACCTCGTCGTTTTATCACGTTTGCATTGCTTTTTTTTAATTTTAATTTTTATTCTATATTCTAGTATCTTAGAAATTAATTTAAAAATCATAAAATCTAAAAAATACATAAAAATCAAATTTCGATTTATTTTATTACTCATTTTTTGAAGTTAAAAATAAAAAATAACAAATTGAACATTGATTTTTTAGATTTTATGATTTCTAAATTAATTTCTAAGATACTAGAATATATAATAAAAATTAAAATAAAAAAAAAAGCAATGCAAACGTGATAAAACGACGAGGTGCCCACGAAGGTGCCCACCGGGAGGTGAGTAGCATATCATTTCTCATAATTTATAATCCCAAACTCAAATAAAAGAAGGCGAGTGTGTTTATTCAGGCTCACCTTTTTTAAGCAGTTTAGTTCGAGAATATTAAGGTTGATTAACGTGATTAACAAGTTAAATCTAGGAGATAATCTTGCATGGCCCACTAATTAATTATTGTAATTTAATCATAGTTATTTTAATGAATCTCACCGATGATGCTTTCAACGCGGCAATAAAATAAAAGTCCACACTCGAATATCTGACACATAGGGAGAAGATAGTTTCAATTATTTTTCCCCTCAAAATAAAAATTAAAACAAATAAACAACTTGATTTCGCACAAAAGCGGAAAAAAGAAAAAAGAAAAAGCCCACCAACTTTACCATAATTGACATTATTTAAAACCAAAGGGGATGATGCATAATCAAAGCATTTCTTCATCCGAATATTTTATTTTATTTTATATATAATATATTTTTTTCCAATAAAATAAAATAAACACACAATAGTGTACCACTTGTTATATATATACCTTTCCCAGTGGCTAAATTAGCATGTTCCCAATATCACTATTTTACTCCTCTCTACAAAAAAATTTCTCAGACCCTAATTCTTCTCCATTACTACTTCTGCAGAATTTCTGATAAAACTCTCAGTCTCACTCTCTCTCTTTTCTCTCTCTTCTTTCCCATCCCTCTTCTTCTGATATACACAGTTTCTTCGGTAACTCTTGAAATATATAAACAATACAGTAATGGACATTGACTTCATGAAAAATGGAGGCCAAGATCAGATGGAAATTATGCTGATGCAGATGGAGAAGCTTCCGGATTTATCGGGAGCCTACGCTGACGTCAGCGACCTCCCCATAATGGACTTCGCGGTCAATGCCGCCGCGCTCCATCCGCCGCCGATGATGGGCGTGCAGCAGCCGTCGACGCTGTCCTTCGACGGCGGCGAGGCGGCGGCGGGGGGGTTCGAGAAGCGGAGCTCCAGCTCGATGGCGGCGATGAGGGAGATGATATTCCGGATAGCGGCGATGCAGCCGATCCACATCGACCCGGAGTCGGTGAAGCCGCCGAAGCGGCGGAACGTGAGGATATCGACGGACCCGCAGAGCGTGGCGGCGCGCCACCGCCGGGAGAGGATCAGCGAGAGGATCCGGATCCTGCAGAGACTGGTCCCCGGCGGGACGAAGATGGACACGGCGTCGATGCTGGACGAGGCCATCCACTACGTCAAGTTCTTGAAGAGCCAGGTGCAGTCGCTCGAGAGGGTGGCCGCGACCCGCCCCGCCGCCGCCGCCGCCGCGGCGGGGATGGGGTTCCCGGTCCCCATGACGAGCGGGAGCTACTTCCCGGTCGCCGGAAAAGGGTACCACCACCACGCGGCGGCGAACGTGCAGCATATAGCGGAATGAGTTTAATTGTTTTTATTTTGAGGGAGATTAATGTTAATATTAATATTTAATATTAATATGGTGGCTAATTAATTGTTGTGTAAAGAAAGAGAGGGTCTTTCGTTTATCATTATTGCCAAATTATGTACTCAACTCATGCATGTGTATTTTCTGCGAAATAATACTGCAATCTTTGGCATCCATCTACGAATTAATTAAATCTCTTTCTCTCTAAATTAAAAAAATAAAAAAAAATTAAAATTTGTGTGAATGATTAAATTAAATTATGTAGGTAGGTAGATAAGCATAAGGTGACATATATTTGAAAGTTGAAGAAGAAGAAAAGGAATGTGATTTTCAGTGCAGTTATCTTTAAGTGGAAAGGAATCAACACTGATTATTAGGCTGGGGTTACAGTTACAGCCCCATGTGCAAACTATCTCCAAGCAGTATTGTTTGTCACGTAAGGAAAAATCTAGAGAGAGAGAGAGAGAAAGAGAGAGAGAGCAATGATGAAAGAGATGAGAAGAGGGACCAGTGTGAAACTTGGGTTGGGAGGATTTGCAATGCAGGAAAAAAAAGGTCAACTAGCTCACTAAACATATGCTCCTTAAACTGCTGACTTGTATGCCCTCTTGCTAAATATTACTCCTCTTGTCCCTCGTCTATGTGTTTAAAATCTTTCGACACCATTTTTTAATTTTTGTAATAAGTAGTAATCCTTCTATCCCAAAGATAATATTTTGTTTTTTTTGACAATAATTTTATACTTACTTCGTCCCATAATTTGGGCACGAGAATTAAGGGAATATGTAATCTTTCGCGGTTATGAATAGTATAAGTATAAAATATTCATAATTGGGAAAAGATTACGCATTCCTTGATTCTCGTGTCCAAATTTATGAGACGAAAGTAACATAAAATTATTGTTAAAAGAAACAAGACGTTATCTTTGGGACAAATAGAGTATTAAAGTGATATTTGAGTATCACTTAATGCGAGTGAATATTAAAGTAAAATGAATATAAAAATGTACTTATTTTGATTGACTTTTGAAGTGAAAATAGAATAATGGATTTGAGGTACACATCGAAAAAATGAATGAAGCATATAGATCACAGATGGCAGAAAAAGAAAATAAAAATGTATAGGTCATGGACGGACGGAGGGAGTACTAGTATTTTGAAATTCACTATATCCAAATAATTTTAATTTAATCTCAATTAAACTACAAGGAGTTCGTTGATAGACCATGAGTTTTAACATATGTTGTTAACTAATGTATAGTGTAATAGTGTACCATGGGGTTTCACTATTGTCTATATAGACAGACAACACACGATCTATATAGACAATAAGAGAATAGCCATTGTCTATTAAGCGAATGACAACGATATATGGCGACTACCACAAAGACAATGGTATTTGTAGGAACATTTTAATATCCATGGTGGGTATAAAATGGACAAACGAAACGAAACATTATATTTGGAATAAAAGTTAATTAGCGCTTACCTAAATATTTGGTAGGGCAAATTTAAATTATGCAACACCTCCTTTTTTACGTATTCCAAGAATTATGGTTGGTATGCAAAAATAAGAACGGAATGAACTTAATAATGTAATGATGATGGGAAAGAAATGAATCAAGCGATTCAATTTCTATAATTGGTATGCGCAACGATAAATGAAATGATCATTTTTTTAATTCAAATTATATAATTATAATGCAAAAAATCATACCAGTCCAAGCTCATCGTGCTTATAGCTCAGCGTGGCCCATTGTTGCAATGAGCTAGGCTTGGGCTGTGCTTTTTTTGAAAGAAAAAAAAGGCTAACTGGGGACTATTTGAATTTTTTTTGTGGGCTTAGGCCGGGTATGAGTTATGGTCTGAAAATAGAACCAGATGAAACCTATTTCAAGAGATAGCCCACAAGCCCAAGCCCACTAAGCAATTGCGTCGAGCATATGTCGGCCCATAACGGGCCCGTGCAGGCCTGAATCGGTCCAACCCACTTAACAATTCTAAACTATTCATTAGTAAGATTATCAAAAATAGTTCATGCCCATTTAGCCAATAACACGTTGGGTTCATGACGAGTCAATTTAGCATAATATTTTGCCAAAATTATCCGCCAGCCAAAAAAAAAAAACACTATTTGGCTCAATGTGCCCAAAGCGGCCCGAACAAAATGACAAACCAAATCCGCACGAAGTTATTGACAAAGTTTAATAAGTCATGTCTAAATCAATAATCGAAATAAACTTCATTTTTGGTAATCAAAAATAGCTAATAAATACTACGGATAGTGAGAGGAATGAGTAATCTCATGTTCATGGGATTACTGATTCCAATAAAAATGACCATTCCTACATATAATTATGTGCCAGCTATGAGATAAAAAAATAAAAACAGTCATTACATTCCTAAACTATTTTTGTATACCAACCATGCACTCGTGTTAAAAAATCACATCACAATTACATCTGTGCATAATAACAAATACTTATTGATGTTAAAATAAAATACTCTTTCCGTTTTACTTTATTATTAATTCCACTTTCACTTTTCTTATTGGTTTATCTCATTTATTAGTCTCATTACTTAAAAAAGAAAAGAAAATAACACACAATTCTTTATTTCATTCTTTTTAGGACTAATAAAATGGGACGGGGGAGTAATATTATGTAAACTTGAGGAAAATTAATGCAAGTGGCAAACTCGTAATCACTTCTTAAAGTATAGAAATAATTGGGCAGATGTCCAATCTGGTTAATGTAGTCGAACACAGTTGACCATTAATTATTTTAACATTATATATTATATGTGCACTATTCTTTACTACACGAATTTTAATAAAATATTACTACCTTCGTCCCGGCCGAAGCGACCACGTTTCCTTTTTGGAACGTCCCGGTTGAAGCGGCTTGTTTCTATTTTAAGAAGATAATGTGGAACCTTAGCCACATGTTTTAAGTGCATCCAATTAACACTACAAATTTCTTCTACTTTATTCTTTTTTATGAATTATGCCAAAAAAAAAAAAACAAGCCGCATTGAGCGGGATGGAGGTAGTAGAACGGTATTACAATAAGTTGATACGATTCAGAGTCAAGATAAAATAATTTTGGTAAAATATAATAATCAGTGAATGATTAGTATTGGAGTATAATGTAAAAAAAATGGAGTGTACATACCCTAATCGGGACGATTTAAAAAGAAAATTGTACTTACTAGTGAATCGGACGAAGTTACAATCTATTGAATTAGGGAAAATAAGCAAGTCGATTCTAAGTAAGTTAAAATTAGAAATGCTCATCTACCCATCGTAAACATACTTAATGTATCCATGACTAATGTGACATTGCAACATTAATGATTTTTATCTTTAGAGTTTAATATTTTTTAGTAGGATTTAGTTATTTTTTTTATATGAATTATTTTTATAAGGTATATTAATAATAATTTTCCTTAAATATAATACTGTCATCTTAGACATGGTACATTAAGTATGCCTACAATGGGTAGGGGGCATTGTATTATTGATCAAGTTAAAATTATATTACTCCCTATATCCCAGTTCAATTGGCATGTATACTAAATCGGGTCACCCCACACCAGTTGGTAGGGCTGTCAAACGGAAATCCGATATTCTGGGATTCCCGGTACCGGACCTGAACCGGACCGGAACCGGTACCGGATAACCTGATTCCGGTCCTGTAACTGATTCCATCTTCAAGCAAAATTTCGGTACTCGAGTAACCGGTACCGAACCGGGTACCGGTTAATATTTAATTTTTATATATTTTTATAAATAAATTATATATTATATTAATATTAACAATTACTAAAAATTTAAGATACCCTAAATCCTTAATTATATATTATTATTTTTATAAATAAATTACTCCCTCTGTCCTCCAGTTACTGACCCTGTTGATTTTTTAGATGATTTTGGAGCTTTGTGATGATGGATTTTAAATTGAATATTTTGAGATTAGTTTTTTTTACACGATACTACAGCACTCGTAGTACCTTGTAAAAAAAACTAAACTCCAAAAATTCGATTTTAAATTCATTATCACAAAGCTTTAAAATTATCTAAAAAGTCAACATGGTCAGTAAATGGAGGACGGATGAAGTATATATTATTATTTTTCTATGTTTATATATTGTTTAATTTATTTTAGGCTTTAAAAAAATAAAAATAAAAACACATTTTAGTTTTTTTTTTAAAATCTGGTACCTTAACTTATAATCTGGTATAACCGGTACCGGAACCGGGACCAGTTAGCTTATCGGGTTCTAGTACCGGTTCCTGAAAAACGTGAATATCCAGTACTGAGTACCCGGATTTTCGGTTCCGGTTAACCGGAACCGGACCGATAGTCAGCCCTACCAGTTGGCATGTATCCTAAAATTGAAAGAATTTGCCATTAAATGAAACACTAATCATCTCATCATCCACTCACCTCTCTCAACACGTACCCCAATATAATTTAAATTCTAAAAGTTTAAACTATTAACTTGCTCGTTTGTTCTCCGATTTATGATTTTAATACCAAATTAAAGGTCTTGATACGATCTTTCATTTAAGATGAGAAATTAATATGTTTTTATGCATCTATAATGCTCTAGTTCTAAAACAATGAAATTTGCAAAAATATTAAATATATGTTTTATCTCTACACACACTTTCCTAAAATCACGTGCCAAAAAGAAACAAGCCTATTGAAGTAGGACGAAAGGAATACTATATACTACATCTGTCATTTTCAAATTATTACACTTTTTTCAGCAATTTTTTAAAGCGTTTTCGAGCGTCTTGATAATGAGTTTTCTTATAACAACTTAAAAAGAACGTAGATAGTATTTATTTAAAATTAAGACTTATAATTATGTTTCATTTTCTCATCGATAGCTAAATATTATGGTTGTGGCTACTTTTAGTATGAAGTTGATAATAGTAATAAGAATGAATAATAATTTTCTTTAAACTTCTTTAATAATCATTATTAAATTATTATATTTGAGTTTCGTAAACATGTAGTACATGAATATTTGTATGGTTGGCCACATTATGGATGAGCATCATTATATTTAACTTAACAACTTGTGACTTTGAAGAAAATCAAAATAATTGAAAAAGAGGGTAATAACAATAAGTAACATACAAAATAATTTATTGATTCGTCGAATTATAGTAGCAATGATTGTGTGAATTTGGTGGCATGGAGGGGCGTATAGTGATAGAAATGCTCGTGCGAGGTGAGAAGAACATTAAAGCCAATTAAAATCTGAATTACAAAATAAATGAGATAAATGAGCATCAAAAGGCATAATTGTATGGAATAGTAAATCACGAGCATTCCACGTGAACTTCTGACATGGGTGCGGTGGTATTTTACAATTCATCGCTCAACATCGCCACGGCTCTATCACGTGAAGGTTGGCCACGTCATCGTTCTTCCTCCTACGTGTCACTATATGTCACCTTTGTACTTATTAATTATTTTATCATTCCACAAGTTTCGGTACAAGTTTAATAAAATATTGGTGAATGTTCTTATAGAAGAGAAAGTAGTCCATCAGGTGTGAATTTTTTTAATAAATTAAACGAAGTGATGTGATCATGTGAGTATAGTTTGTATAGTCATGGCTTATGAGTGAATTTGCAGTAAATACTTATGGATAATGAGAATAAATATATAAATAATGTGTGGGATATATTCAGAAAATGAATCGACAAAGAAAATAGTCACAATTTTTATGGAAAGAAGGAGCGCATGTTTTAAGTATTAAAGAATGTAATTATGGAGGAGAGCTTGGAGACCTTCATGTAATTAGAGCATCCCCAGCGCGAACCCATGGGGAGGGGCTCTCTCTCACTTTAAATTTTCTATATTTTTCCACCTTTGACTTCTTTTTCCCCTTTCTTTTCCCTCTAATGGAAGGAAAATATTTTCATTTCATGTCGGTGGGATAATATTATCCATTGAAGAAAGAGTAAAATTTTTCATCATAGATAAAGAGATGGGAAAATATAGAAAAATGTAAAAAATTTAAATGGTGATTGTTCTCTTTTCTTTTATTTTTTCATGATAATTTTCATCATAGACAACACAACCTAATAAGAAAGATGAGATAGATTGGGATTGGGGTATTTATTGAGGTGGGCAAGAATTAAAAATGTGAAATTGAATATTTGTGGGAAAAAATAGGGTAGGTTGCTTCCTAGTTCTGGTAGTGTTAGTGTCTCAGTTTGAGAGTCATGCTTCACTAAAGGCCATTTATTCTCATCCAAATCTCAATCCAATATCCAATCAAATCGAATAACATTCATGAACAATAATAAACAAATTCTTATATATTAACAAAAAAGAAAGGAGCATATTAGGCTCTAGAGTCTAGAGAAATTAAAAGCGGTCAAAGAATTCTAAGAGAAACCCATGTGAGATTTCCGGTGACGCCCATCTAGCTTATTATATAAATTTATGTAACATTGGAAACTCTTTTAATTTTTAACTTAATTGAATTTAAGTTAATTGAATTTAATCTATGAGCATTGTAATTAGGGACATGTTGAGCTTCTGTCATTTCTAAAATAAAGAGGGAATTTATGATTTAAGTTGGATTTCAAAACCCGTTATGTTTCACATTCTAAAAAGATGTGTTATCAAAACTGTTTGCATTAGCATGCAACTCACATGTATAGAGAGCTCGTCTGATTTCTTAATCCTTACAAGCTACAACATTTTTTTGTTCCAAATACACTGAATCCTTCCACCAACCTTTCTCACCTTAGAATAATTTTATTTTATTTTTATCAATTTCTTGCAACCTCTGTATAGTACCCTCTTATTTTGACCTATATGTACATCGTTAATTATATATACGCATACACAATTCTTAATTTCCACAATTATAATAATGATGACTTTAAATTTTGCATCTTCACATGTTCAATAAATGCATTTTAAGAACATATTAAAATAATTTATTTTAATTTATATAATAGTCATTTTTTTTTATTTTTACAAGAGAAAAAAAGGCTTTTATCTGATCTCTCCCCTATTAATGTACTGTATATTATACTCCATTAGAGAAGTGTAGGCCGGATTCAATAATTACGACGTCCATTAGTAATAATAAATTAAATTAAAATATTTTTAAAAAATTAAATAACAGATAAATTAATTTAAGAGAGTAACGTGATATCCCGATTTTAATAAAATCAACACTATTTGGTGAAAATTAGCAGTGCAGCAAAATTTCCGGAGATGGTCGGACAGTAAATTTTCTGACTTCACCGTCATTGAAAGAGCATCAATTTCTACATCTGATGATGAAAGTAATTAATTATAAAATTTCATTTTGAATTCCAAATAAATAGTCACTGCCAATAGAATTTAGGTTTTCAGACAAATCATTATTTCTCAGAGATGACAAAACAAACTATTTAATATTTTAAATAGAATATTTGGTTTTCTTAACAAAAATCATATACCAATCCATAAACGGCCTGAAGATGAAATTATGGACCACTTGACATTTAAATATATTTTTGTTTGAAAAAACAAGAGTTATTTAGTTTTTGAAATGTTTGTTTCGTTTTGGGTATTTTCTTCATTATTCTTGGCCAAAAAAATTAAAATCCATTTAAATTAAGCTAGTGCGAGTATTTTCAATAATTTAAGTTTCTTCCTTTAAAAAACAAAACAATTTAAGTTTCTTACTGAAAATCTATATATATATATATATATATATAATAGCAAAATAAAAGTCGATCAACCACGATTTTTACATTCAAAATGTGCATAATGATCCGAGAAATGTTACTCCAATTTAACATGTTTTTTTTTTTTTATTATATTGAACCAATAAGAAAACTTAACTACTTTGAAAACGATATCCTTCTTTAAAATGTACATGGGCGTCTTAACATTTGAAATTCGAGCAAATAAAAATATCCGATAAATATTACCCTCATTAATTTATTTTTCTACTAACGCTAACTTGACATTCAAAAATGTATAAATTAAACGAGGAATGTTGTTCCTTATTGACCTATCTTTTTATTTTATTTAAAAATTGTAATAAAAAATTATTCCCGTCGAATTTCGACGGGCACTAAACTAGTACGTACCTTAAATAATATTGGGCTTGAGTCTGGAGAAGTTTTTTCATAATGTTTTTGCTTAACAATCCATTTGGAAACCAATGACTTTATATGGAAAGAGCAATGCTTACTTAATACTACTACTCTTCCGTCCCCTATTTACTGACACTAATACTACCTCCATCCCATTTATTTAGACCTATTTACTTTATGCACGTATTTCCACCGAAACCTAGTACGGGTTTTAAAACATAATTTTGTAGTATCGTTTTTTTTACGGGATACTATGAGTGTCATAATATCCCGTAAAAAAAACGATACTACAAAATTATGTTTTAAAACTCGTACTAGGTTTCGGTGGAAATACGTGCCAAATAGTAAATAGGTCTAAATAAATGGGATGGAGGTAGTACTATATATGGACGTCCTCCATTTACTGAATATTTCCATTTTGGAGCGTATGTCCCACAATCATTATTAACACTTTATCATTCTACTTTTTAACACTTTAACACTTTAATACCATTAAAAAAAATTAGATGGTTCCACAATTATTTTACTTTAACACTTTAACACATTAATTTATTAATATATCATCAAAATGTATAAAATCATGTGCCTAAATTTTTGGTTCACTAAATAGGGACGGAGGGAGTATAATAGTTGTGTAATCCAATTAGTTTGTCCCCACTGTTTTTGGTAAATACTTACACCACAATGCTAATTATCTAATTATCACAATTTTAACCGACATGAAAAGTAATTTACTTTTCAATTAATTTAGATTGCAACATAATTTTAGCAAGCATTAAAGGAATATAACATAACGCTATAATTCACACAACTATGTTATTAAGCAATCTAAGAACTTTATAAATAATTAATATTTAGAAACCTTTTTTTTGGGGGGGGGGGGGGAATTCAATTAATACAAGTGGTCGGTCAGAAATCATATAAATTTTTATTTTAAGGAAAATTTTAATTTAAAAAATAAGAAAAAAAAGATTACGATTGGCAAAAACTTGAGTGAGGCCGGCCACATAGTGTGGTCATATCAAAGTGCTAATCTTTATACAAAAAAATGTTAATCTACATGAATAAAAATATCATTTTTTAACATAATTATTTAACGAATAAAATTGCTATTATTTAAAAATGTCAATTTTTATACAAAAAAGTATTAATCTATATAAATAAAAATATTAATTTTTTAAACAACCACATAGTACACCCGAGCTCACCCAATGTGCCCATTAAGATTTTCTCAATCAAGGTTGGTGGTTGGTCGGTTATGATTATGAATATAGTGGGGCCCATTAGCACCAAGGAAGAAGACAAGTGTACCAATCCTAAATCCTAAATTCTTGCTCACTTGTCCCTTTGTGCTAGGTTGATTGAATTTCGATTTATTGCAATATTTTTCTTCTTTTTCTACTTTTTATTTAAAGAAAATTTTGTCCGCATTCTATTTTTGGAATATAGCACTCGATCAATGTTCGATTGTGTTCTTCATGAAAATTTCTTGGTTATGTGATGGGAAGTGTCTTGTTTCGTACGGCCTTCTAACCCTATTTATTTGTTAATTGGAGAAAATCAAGTATCACAAATAGGCGATGACGCGTTTGTTAGTATGCAGTAGAATATTATTATTGCAAACAGTTCATAATATCTTTATTTTTGCGTGTTTTAAGCTTAAAGGGATGTTTGGCTAACTTTAAAGAGCTTATAGGATGTTTCAAGAATTAGAATATGTATGATAGTAAAAGCTTATAAGTTGTCAAAGAGTTTCGATAAAAGAGTTTATAAGTTCAAAAGAGAATAAAAAATTAAAATCTGTAAATTAAAAAAAAAAATGGACGATTGAAAATTTTGAAATTCATAATCTTGTAAAAATTAAATGGAAGTGCATATATTAGAAATATAAAAATAAAATAGAATCATACAGTAAAAATAAAAGATTTTGAAAAATTAAATTGGGGGTACAAAAGCTTATTTTTTTGAGAGGTGATAAACTCTTAGTTTATTTTTTTGAGCTTATAAGCTCTTAAGGAGCTTATTTTGTCAAACACTTTTGGGAAACTTATAAACAGTCAAACAACTCTTAAGTTGTTTTAAGGTCATAAACTATTTTAAGGAGCTTATAAGCTTAGCCAAACAACCCCTAAATCGAGGATAATCGAGGATACTGAGTACCATTTGCCATATCTTGAACTATCAGATTTATTTTTTGTGACATCAGAACTCAACTTTAATTGTGTTCCATTCATTTCATTTACGTCAAGATCAATACTGAAGGGAAATAATACAACCAGAATCGCATCATCTCGTGGGTACCTTGCATATTTCATAGCTTCTGTTACCAATTTTGCATGAAATTCCACCAAATTCGCAGGCAAAAATGCGACTGTTTGACAAAGCTCCAACATGTCTCTTCGTTTCCTTTCCGATCACACTCTTCAAAGAATTGCTAATGTCACTGATTGTCCAAGCTACAGATATGTGCGGGCGTGGATTCTGTGAAAAAAAAAAAAAATGTTATGCATTAGAAACCGGTTCATCTTAAACCGACGGATTTGCAACCCGATGAGAGACCAGCCTGATAAAACTCTGGAAGATTATGAAGCCTGTAGACTCCGTTCACTAATTCAATTTGCTTCCTGATCTGAAACAAAAGATAACCAACGCAACATTATTACTACAAGAAATACATCTAGCACTACATACAAGACTTGCGCATACATAAAAGTTTCTATTGCACTTCATGCTAGCAGCAATAGTATACAGCCACATGTTACTATAGGGTGTGTTATCTTTGATGGAAAATGAAATGGAGGAATAAGAAAATGATGAAATTTTTTATCCCATGATATGGTCTCCACTTGGGAAATGGTGGTTAGAGCTTAGAACGATAAATGATAAGTCGATTAAGCATGAATGCATCCTAATTTTTTTTCCTCAGGCATACACTCTCTACATAATTTCAGGCTAATCTATAAGTCGAAGGTTATATATCATTCATAGTGAAATTTGCATGATGGCGGAGATGTTATTGAGACTTCAAGATCTACTCTGTTCTGGCACGGTGGCACCCACCTCCATCAGCCCACATCACCTCTCTTATCCAGATTCAATAAAACAGTATGAATGATATATAAACTTAGTTTGAAAATAAGCCTAAAATTTTATAGAAATTCCTATTAGACATTTCAAAGCCAACCACGTTCAATTAAAATTATAATAATCCAATTGTCTGAGATCATATATTTGTGGGCGACATACTAAAGGTAAGATTTTCCGTATCTCCAAAACAGAAGGGTCGGCCGATAAAATTGAAACATATGAGGATTTTACCACATTATAAAAGGGTTGACAGAGTAACATAAAAAGAGCTTAAATGAATATCATTCTTAAGAATTGAAATCAGAGATATACATAAGCACAAGCTAACTACTTTACCTCAGCCAAGCCTGCCCCGGTAACTTCTAATGAGAGAAAGGTCCGTGTACAATCATCATTGACGAAAACTTCCCAATGGTTGAATTCAATCCAAAACCTATTCCATTTCAAGAACATTAACAACAAATTGACTGCAATAAAAATGTAACTCCTAAGAAGAGAGGATGCTCCTCACCACTTATGCGACTGTAGTTTTTGCCGAAGCATAGCTACTAGTGAGTCTCGCTGATGTACTCGAATTGGAACAGTCCTTCCCAAACTCACATGAAATTCCCTCCCAATTACAACTAGATCCAACTTTTGCTCGTCTTTAATTAAATTACTTAAGGGGATGTCTACATCAACCACATGAATCTCATTTACAGCGGCTGCAACCCTTTTCAAGAACAGTGCTATATCCTTTCTTGATGAAACAGGAAAATACACTAGAGGCCAGAAAAAGTAAAATAAAAATCTTGCAGAAGAAGAATGACAAGAAGAGCAAAACAGTCAACTAAACCACAAATAAACATAAAATTGAAATGATACGAAATTAACCTGGGATATAAACATGCAAAGCCAAAGCGTAATTACCTCAACATGAGGGAAGCTACGGACTCGATTTGGATTATTGTAATACAGCGAGAGATCAGTTACGCCTATACCAGGCAAACATCAAATGGTCAGCATGAGTGTAAGACGATGTAAAAATGCACCATAAGTGTGAAAAAAACAAGCAAAAACAAAGTTCACTAGCTGAATTTGGGGGATGGAGAAGAGACAGTGGCGGTGGAGGAAGAGGGGTCGGCAACTGGGTGGGGTCGGAGATAAGGGTTGGACTTGGTTCTGAATCAGAGTCAGATGAAGTATCTCCATATGATGCTCTCAAAGCATCCATTCACTGCCAACTCCGATTGGACTTCAGCTGCTTCACCCCTGCAATCAATTCTAGAAATTTAGGTTGCGTCACCCCTGCAATGCAATCAATTCCTCACGCAATAACTTTCAATTTGAATGATGTGTGTCACAGCCTGAATCCAACAATTTATTTAAAGCAATTTCAAGTAATCTATTTTGATTTGTTTAAAAGCTCAACTCGTGAATTTCAAGGATATTTGTTCTTGAGCTCATTTTAGTCAAAGTAGCACCCCTACTTAAAAGAAGAATTTTAAAATTAAATTGGGCCTAAGTGATATAGTGAATCTATAAGTGAATCATACTTTAATATATAGGGCTGAATTAATAATTTAGGAATTGAGCTGTGGACAGGGTTATTGGTTTTAGTTGGGACTAATAAATTCAGATTTTAGAGGTGTGGGTTGAGTTGGTAACATTCAAATTAAGGGATTCACATTTTCTTTTTCCTCTGACGATTACCTCTGCGATTTCACTTACTCTCTATCCTTTCTCCTCAAAAACATTCTTAAGAGCTCAAAATCTCTACATAAAATTACTAGGAGCACAAGAAGCAATCACATGTTTAGAAACTTTTGGTAAGTTTTAATCATGTTTTAAGCCATTTTATTTTTAATTAGATTTTCAATTAGGCGTACTAAACAGATGTAGAAGCTCAGAATCATCTTCTTATTAGAACTCCTATATCCATAAATATGTGACTATACAAACCCATCTTTCTCGAGATTTCTACCCAACCATCCGCACAAAATTCCCAAATCAAAACACCAAATCACGTACAAAGACAAGAGATAGCAGCAGCCTACAATTCGTAATTTTTCTTCCAATTTGGTAACGATTTTTCTCAAATAGATTATGCATAATCCAATCATATTAAAACCTAGCATAATCTAAATCTATACACTTCTACACCCTATAATTTACAAGCGAAATCGAAACCTGAGATTAGTTATGCAAAGATGAGCGAGTCGAGTCGAGTCGGCGACGAGATGACGATAGTGACTCGAGCAGCAGTGCTGCAGCAAATGGCGGCGGCGGCTGTAATCTTGGCTGTTGTCCGTTGGGCTGGTGAGAGAGCGAGGGATGACGGTGGCGGCGACGGCGTGGTGCCGTCGGATTAGAGAGGTGGGGAAAGGGGTAGCTTGAGGGTCCGGTGTTGCTCCTGGGAAGTCGCGGGAAAATAGAATTAGGGATTTAAATTGGGGATTCTACGTGAAATGGAGAGAAGATAGAATTGGGAGACTATACTAGACTGTACTAGAATTAGACTATACTAGTATTCCCGTGCTATGCACCGGATTTGCTTCACAATTAGGAATGAGGAAATTAAATGTTCCCTCCATCTCAATTCAAATGTCCAATTTGCTTTATTGACTTTTTCGGTACGTATTTCTACCGAAATCTAATATGAGTTTTACAATATGATTTTGAAGTATTTTTTCCTTTATGAAATACTATGACAAAAAAATCAATAAAGCAAATGGGACATTTGAATTGAGACGGAGAGAGTAATATACAAGAAAATATAGAGATATTTTAAATAACAATGGTATTCGGGTCATAATGGTTGGTCATACATTTTTAAAAATAATAATCAATATTTAAATGGTCATAAGATATTATTCTTAATTACTCTTAAATTTGAATATAAAATTACATTTTTTTTTCTCTTACATAAACAATAACTAATTCTTTAAAGCAATCACAATTATCAAATAAATAAGATAATTCATTTGTTAAAAATACATAAATTATACCATCTTTTGAATATTCTCATAATTTTTTTTTTGGTATAAATACATAAATTGTTACATATTAATATTAATTATAGTCTGCCACATTATGACCGAATAACATCACCCTTACTATTTTAAAATATTCTAATAATCTATTTTATTTATGAGAAATTTAAAAATAATAGATTATAAAACATAGCAATTACAACCATAAATTTATTTATTAAATGAATCGTGTGGCTAAAATCATATAAATTCTTAACTACTAATAGTAATTTCATTAAATAAATTAAATAGAGGACAATATATTAGAATTAGTGCGAGCTCAAGTTAAAATAAATTAATGACCCAATAAAATATGGCAAAAACTTAGGTGAGGCCGGGCTCATAGTGTGGCCAGCCCAAAATGTCAATCTTTATGCAGAAAAATGTTAATCTACACGAATAAAAGTGAATCTTTAACATAATTATTTAACGAATAAAAGTGCCAATTTTTAAAAGTGTAAATCTTTATGCAGAAAAGTGCTAATTTACAATAATAGAAATATCAATCTCTTGAAGTCACTCACCGTAAAGCCGGGCTGACACAAGTGTGCCCCATAAAATATTGTGAAGCGAGTAGCAACATATATAGTTGAACGGTGCAGTGCTGTGCATAGATGGGTATGAGATACAATATGTTTAATAATTCAAGTTAGAACATATATGGTGTTGCGTTATCTGCAAATGAAACCCAAAAAAGTAAGATAGATAACTTAAAACAAAAGAAATTTGGTCAATTTGCATATAAACAATGACATGAATGCGGTATATAAAAGAATCATCACAAAAATTGCATAATAGCTATACATCAAATGAAGCAAATGAGTTATATTTTCATAAGTCTCCTTTATCAATCTAATAGCGAGAGCTATAAATTAATGTGCATCGATCAGCTAGGATTCACTATTCCGCCCAAAATTTGTGAAAAATACTAGTCATATAATGGGACTGTAAATGGTTGTGGTCTAACAACTAATAATCAACTCCACCCACACTTACGGACACAAAACAGCGCAAGTGGATGAAATTATCGAATTATCTTTGACTAAGTAATTGAATCCAATGGATCAACTGCTTCACCAACATGTGTTTTTATCGTCGAATGCACTTAGGTTGAATTGTAAATTCCATATCTGTTTTGAAACTACAAAACTCATCCACAAGGTACGTGTGTACTCACATGTTTCGCTTTCTGTATATTAAAGAATTCTTCGAAGTATTTTTGGTGGTTTAATAGAAAGCGAAACGTGTGTAGTACGCTAATTTTTATGTTCTGGGCAGATATGTGATTATCTTTTTAAAAAAACATTCCAATTATGAACCCACACCCATACCCCCAAAACAAATTAATGCTTCCCAACCCAAAGATAATCACACAACTATTTTTGAAAAAGATACTAGAAATTAACAAGATTTGAACATAGTGCAACACCTTACACACTTTAAAAGCCGAAATCGAGTGCAAATGCAAAGTAGCTATGACTCGAGCAACAATGTCTTAGGTCAAGAAAAACACAAATATTGAGAACAAAGACCGAAACAAGTCGAGCAAGAAAGAAGTTTTGTCTTGAATCAGCTTCTTCTCTGTTTCGTTGTAGCTCCATTGCGTCTCTTCATCTTATAATTGTATTTATATCCGACGCCAAAAAAGAATTCCACTAACCATCTTGGACTTCCAAATCGTATAATACAGCAACCAATTCCGATTCCAACTGCGAATCCACTTCCATACCCCATCGCCACACTTCTCCAACTAAATCCATCTATGAGTTTTGAATCATCATCACTTTTATCTTCTTCTGGCTGCATCGGTTGCCCAGTATTCTCTTCTTCTCTGCACTATTTCAAATGTCAAAAACTGCTTCGACCGCGGTATCTCCCCCATTAGATTGTTCATGGAAAGGTTTAGTTTCGAAAGAAATGTCAGCCTCGTCAGCTCACTCGGAATCTTGCCATCTAGTCTGTTGGCTGACAAGTCCAACGACTCGAGTTCGCTCATATTTCTGAGAGATGAAGGTATATTTCCTGTGAGGTTATTGTGGGAAAAGTTCAAGTATTTGAGAGACTTGAGAATCCCTATGGAATGTGGAATAGCGCCGGAGAATTTATTAGAGGATACGTCGATTATTGTAAACGCAGCCAACAGTCTCTCTAATAATTGATCTTCACCTTTCAAGGTCATTCTCATCTGCACAAATGAATCAAGATAGGGGCCACCTTCACTTTGGTTTTCCTTCGCTTCTATCATTGCTCTGAAATTGTTGAAATATATTTGAGGTAGAGAGCCCACAAATGCATTCCCAGAAATATCCAAAACTTGCAACTTAGGAAATGGAAGCTTGCTGCTGGGTGAAGACTGTGACAAAATGGTACCATGAGACACTTGTTAGACCTCAAGGCTAGCACTCGAAGCAGAGGAAGGGTTTCCATCCAAAATGGGAACGTGTCCTGTATTGCGTTACTTCCGACGTCGAGGCCCTCTAGACTCTTGCAGTCGATTAAGGATTTAGGTAGGCGCCCGTGCAACTTATTACCACTCAAATTGATGGATTGAAGATTCTTGCTGAATGTTGATGGAATGGGGCCACTCAAATGATTTGCATTTACATGAAGAAACCATAAAAATTTGCTAAAGTTTCCAAAGCATTGAGGCATTGTTCCTTCGAAACTGTTATTTGAGAGGAAAAAATATCGAAGGGATTTCAAGTTGCACATGGAGGAAGGAAGCTCACCATTTAATTTGTTGGAAGCGAGGCTTAAGTACAACAGATTTGAAAGTTCCCCAATAGTGGATGGTATCTCACCTGAAAGTTGGAGAAATCTTACAAAATTACTTGAAATATAATCCAGATAGACATAGACATAACAAAAATACGCACATATATATATATAATTTCAGTAAAAATAGAAGATGCAATATATGATAGGCAGGGATGGAGCCGGGAATTTAAAAATGGCCGGACAAGATTCGAAAACAATTTAGAACATCTTTTTCGAAGACAAGTCATCTTTCAATTTCTGCAGGACGGATGGAATATCAAATATCATATTTTGAAGAAATGGACTAAAAATTAAATGAGAGGCAAAGAGTTAGAAAAATAAAAATTAACACTATATATTACATTATTACGTATATGAAAAAAAAAAAAAAAAATTAAAAAAATCATCAGGGCAAGTAGCTGGGGCCAGCCAGCCGTGATGTGGCTCTATCCCTAATGATCCGGAAAGGAACATTTAACTATTGCAAAAACATTTATTTAACATGACTATTAACTAGTAGTAATTGTTAGAAATCTTACCGATAAAAGCATTATTGGCAAGGGATAACACCTGTAGTGCTTTCATGTTGCCAATTTCCAAAGGCAATGTCCCGCTAAGAGTGTTACTTGATAATTCAATTGCTTCTAAGGAAGACATGTTGAATATAGTTGGCGGCAGAAGGCTTGACAACTTGTTAGACTTCAGGTCTAACACTCGTAAATTATGAAGATGATGGATCTCTTGCGCGGAATGATTCCTATTATTTCATATGATCCCAACAAGTTGGTTCAATTTCTAGTTACCGAAGCTCGCTGGATGTGTATTTTTGAAACCAAAGATACGCGTAAAGTCAATAAACACACACACACGCACCCAAAAAAAAAAAACAAAAAAAACAAAAAGCTTAATGCATATTTTGTGTTTTGCACTTACAAATTTCTTCCAATAATTTTTTTCAATTATATTTTGTGCATATACTATGACACATTACATTATTATCCTTAATTTAATTATACAAAAAGGATTAAATGGGCAAAATCCTTTTTTATGAATAAGGTCTTTTAAGATTGTAATAAATTCTGATAAAAAAAGAAAAGAAAAGATTGTAATAAATCAATCTTCTTATAATTAAGCATATACCATTCTACACTATCGACCTTGAATTAAATAAATATTAGGGACAAAATAGAGAAACCAAATTATATAGATAAGACCTTTCCACATATGCATCTCTATTCATAGAATTATGCATTTTCATTCAATAATATATTTTTATGAATATGCATTTTATGCGCTGTCATTATACATGCATCTTTTAATGACAATCATAAACTACCGAAATATTAATGGTTCAGATTAATTTTTAGGCCATACAAAATAATTTTGAAACGAGACTAATATAATAGGACATAGGGAAAATGGGAAATAGTAATCGATTTCATCTTTGTTAGGAAATAGTTGTTCTTGATAGTTGATAGTTTCTACCAAAGAATAAGAAGTTCCAGAGATGATTTGAGTTGCAAGAATGAAAACTCACCATTTAATTTGTTGGAAAAGAGCACTAAATTCTGCAAATTTGATAGATTTCCAATAATGGATGGTATTGGACCTGAAAGTTGATACATACCATCAAATACTTGTAGTATATATATTTTTTGGAGTATAGATATAGCCGACTAAAAGTGTACCAAAGAATAAGACACTTTGTAACATTCAAGAGAAGAATCTATTGATTTTTTTTTTTTTTTTTTTGAAAGAGTAAATAAATTTTCTGACTAGACTTTATAGGTGTCATTCTTGAAAATAGATAGATTTGCGAAGAAAATAGCTACAAAACTTAAAGAACAAGGGTTTTGACAACAGTTGTAAATTAAATGTTATGCATGTGAAAGAAAGAGTTGAACCTTGTGGTGCTTGGTATGATGAAATGGAATAAGATAGAAATTGAATGGTAGTGGGAATCGAATGAAGGTAGAATTCTTGGTAAGCACAAGCGATACGAAAGGAATGAAATCATTATTTAAGATATATAAAATTTAATAAGAGAGAAAAATTTTAAATAGAAAATAATGATTGATAAAAACTTTTGAGAGAATTTTTTTTAAAGAATGACGAGTGCTTTAGATACTAGATAAAGTGATGAAGAAAAATGTCTATAGAGAAACATTTATTTAGAGAAAAAATTTTAGAAAGAGAAAATATCTAGAGAGAGAAAGTGATGATTTTTTTTATTTTTATAGAGAAATAGCTTATGAAAAAATCAAAAATTTAAAAAGAGAAAGTGACAAGAGTGAAAATGTTTAGAGAGAGAAAATCATGAAAATGATATTTTTGAAGAGAGAAAGTGACGAGAGTGTGAAAAATTTTACAAAGGAAAAGTGACGAGATAAAAAAAATATTAGAGAGAGAAGTGATGAAAGAAAAAAAATTTAGAGACATAAAGTGACGAGAGAGAAAAATTTTAGAGAAAGAAAGTAACGATAGATAAAATAAGTTAGAGAGAGAAAATGATAAGAGAGAAAAAATTTAGAGAGAGAAAGTGATGAGAGATAAAAAAAATTAGAGAGACAAAGTGGCGAGAGAGAAAAATTTTAGAGAGAGAAAGTGACGAGAGATAAAAAAAATTAAGAAAGAAAGTGATAAGAGAGAAAATAATTAGAGAGAGAAAATGACGATAGTGAAAATTTTAGATAGATAAAGTGATAAATAAAAATGTCTAGAGAAAAAATAATTTATAGAGAAAATTTTCTAATGAAAGAAAGAGAAAGTGACGAGAGAGAAATTTTGTAGAGAACAAAAATTATGAAAAATGATATATTCTTAGAGAGAAAGTGAGGAAAGCGAAAAATTTAGAGAGAGAAAGAGTGAAAAGAAAATTTTCTAGAGAGGAAAAAAATTTAGAGAGGGAAAGCCATGAGAGTGAAAATTTTTAGAGAAAAAAATTATGAAAAATAAAAAATTTAGAGATGAAAGCAACGAGAGTGAATTTTAGAGAGAGAAAGTAACAAGAAAAAAAATAGAGAGAGAAAGTTAAGAGAATTTAAATAGATGTAAAATATTTTGAAAAAAAAATAAATGTATATAAATAAAATAAATAAATTGATCAAATAAAAAATAATAAAAAATTTAGGTGGTAAGAATGTGCTAATACCATGGATTTGGAAGGAATGACTATTCCCATGGGAAAATGAATAAGCATTCTATCAGAATGATGATTCCCGATGATTAAATCGTACCAAGCATGCGAATTGAATGGAGGTAGGAATGATCATTCAATTCCAACCTCATTCTATCATACCAAGCACCACATAAGAGAATTAAAAATCTGAATAATCAAACGCCCAAGAAAGACAATAAAAATATCAACTACTTGAATCTATATACATATACTAAAGTAAGATAGTGTGTTTTCCTTTCAAATTTTTGATATTAGAGCTTAATTAGTATTTTTATTTAATTAAATTTTTCATATTTCAATTTTTTTTATATCATTTATTATTTTGAAAAGTCTCATTTTTTATGTAGAAATGTCATGCATATAAAAGGAATAGTTGAATATGGTCAATGAAGTACAAGATTTAGAAACCTTACCGATTAGAGAATTGTTGTCAAGGTATAAATTCTGTAGCATTTTCATGTTCCCAATTTCTGAGGGCAAATGCCCCACTAAGTGTGTTACTTGATAAGTCGATATACTCTAAGAAGGACATGTTGAAAATAGTTGGCGGCAAAATGCCCGACAACTTGTTATCACCCATGGCCAAGGACTGTAAATTATGAAGATGATGAATTTCTTGTGGAATAACTCCTGCAAAATTATAAGATCAAGATACTTTCTTCAATTTTTCATGAAAAAAAAAAGAAGTGTGCAGCTTGTGTACTTTCAAGACCAAATTAAGATATCCATTAAAGTATAATAAATAAACAACAAACAGAATGCTTACAGCAGATTTCCATGAATTGGGTCATTAATTGTACTTTGAATGGTTGAAGTTAAGTTTATGTATGTACCGGTGCTTTGGTTATAATTAGGGTTGTCAATTTTCGACACGACTCGATAACCCGACACGAACACGATACGAAATTAATGGGTTTGGGTCGGGGCTTATCGGTTTCGTGTCACTATCAGGTCGACCCAATAAGGACCTGAAAATATCGTGTCAGGTTCAGGCCAGGTTCGAGTCGGGTTCAGGTAACCTGCTAAGAAAAATTAATTTTTTTATTATTTTTACTAATATATTATTTTAATAATTTCTATGGGATTGTGGATTCGTATTCTATGGATTTGTTTTTATTAATATGAGTATTATGAAGTTATGAACTATTAAGCATTAAATATTTGTTATTGCATCATGTTTATCAGGTTAGTATCGTGTTAGGTCATATTAGGTTAGTATCGTATCACTATCGTGTTCGTGTTGACTCGAAAAAAATTGTGTTCGTGTTGAGTTCGAGTCGTGTTCATGTTTCACTGGTTCAGGTCGGGTTCGTGTTCAGGTTTAGAAAATCCTTAACAGGTCGTGTTCAGGTTTGGGCTTAACAAGTTCGGGTCGTTATCAGGTCGACACGATAACGACCCGATTGACACGAATTGACAGCCCTAGTTATAATCAAATGTGTATCAATTATTTACTACCCTTTAGTGTCATTTTCATTAGAATTTAATACTGAACTCGTGGCCTAGCTGATACGACCCTGCTCCAAGATAGTATCGGTCGCACAACTTCGAGCGGTGCCTACTCTTATTTCCCTCGACTTTCGAGAAGAATCTAATTCGTATTTTCATTAATTGAATAATAACCCTAACTTACAACTCTTTAAATAGTTAAACTAGACGCACCTTGATAGGCTCGACTCAATAACCGGCTGATAAACATCGCAGTACCCGTTTAGACAATTATTTATTAACTAAACTACTAAATAGAAAAATCATAAATATAAGCTTATCTTCTAAAAATGCAACTCATCATCAATTGGATTCTAATAACAATCTTGTATTTCATTTGACTGGATCACTCTCAACGAAAATGTAATAGAAGATCCGATTACCATATATAGTAAGGGATGAAATCTGGTAAAAATTCTCATACTATATAGAGATAAAATCATACCTCTTAAATTGTTGTCAAGGTTATGTTTAGCCTTGTGATGTTACCAATTTCTCTTGGCACGTGTCCGCCAAAATTGTTGAATGACAAGTCAATAGTCTCAAGCAGTAGACATTCACCCAAACTCAATGGTATCTCTCCCTCCAATTTGTTCATGGATACGTCAAGTCTTTTAAGCTTATTGTGCCTGCAAATCATTCCCTTTGGTAGCCCATCTGATAAGCTATTATTGTCTAAAACAATAGATTCGAGTGACGTCACATTAAAAATGGAGGGAGGAATAGGACCGTGAAGAAAGTTGTTACTCAAATCAATAGAAACAAGAGAAGAAAGATTCCCGATTTCTAGTGGAATACTGCCAACGAGTTCCATATCTGAGATATCTAATTCAGTCACTCTACTATGACTCGAATCGCAAGCAACTCCCGTCCATCTGCAAACGGAGGTTTGAGAGGACCAGTTGTTTTTCAAAATGTTGTGAGGATCTGAAGTGATGAGGGATTTGAAGGCAAGAAGGGATGATTCATCACTTTTTATTTGGCTACTACTCATTATCATCTCTTTAGCAGTAGCAACACTAGTAATTAGAGAAGAAAACATGAGTATGAATACGAATATGCTGAGTAGGGAAACAAGTAATGAGGAAAATAATCTCTCCATAGATTCGATGTAACTGCCAAGTTGTGCAGTGTACCTAATTAATGCATAAACCTTCAATATTTATGGTGAGGGTATTTGGAGGCAAGAGACAGAGATTCCTTACAGGCTACTCAAGTCGATTGCAGAATGTAAAATCACATTATTGTTGTTGTCCCACAAGGATATGAAGTAAGATTCGCTTTGCCCAAATCGAGTCGCTATTTTCTAGGTTTCACATGAGTGCAGTGCACCAGTTATATAGGCACAATACTAAATTAATGTAGCCAATCATTTTTTTTAAACAAATTATATATAGTTAAAGTAATTTTTGTATGTAATTGGACTCTATATGTTTAATTCATATTTCGGCATTAAAAAATATATATGCATAGTATAAGTTTTGCGATAGTATTATTATTTTAACTATTCAACTTTAACAAAAATTGAATAACAATAATTTTTAAATTCACACACACACACACACACACATATATATATATATATATATATATATATATATATATATATATATATATTGTTGATATTAGAAACCAATTCATCAAGTATAAATATATGTAAATATTAATTTGGCTATATAAAATTTGTTAAAAAAAATGGTTGCCTACACTAATTTAGTATTGTGCCTACATAGTTGGTGCACCACATTGTGCACCATAGAACTTACCAATTTCTACTCTTATCAATCTCTATTTTCACCACCTTTGATCGTAGGCTTACATATACTAGCAAATAACACGTGCGTTGCACGTGAATACGTTATTTTTTATATTTTTTTATTAAAAATAGAAAAAATATAGATATAAAATAAATTGTTAATTTGCTAAACGTAAAATTAAAATAATAAGTAGATACCAAGCATGTTGAAAGATAAAAATAAAATCAAGTAAAAACTATAACCATTTATGTTTTGTCATTTTGTTAAAAAACATCTAGGCAATTGTTAATAAGTATAAATATTTTGAAATCCTGATAAAAATATATATATATATATTTTTATAAATCTACATTCACATTAGATACTTTCTTGTTTGACTTTGATGGATGTCGAGTATTTTTTTCCATTTACTTTTTTAGATAAGCTTGTCCAATGTCTCATCATCATCACCGAGAATATCAGTACAATCTTCAAACTTTTTTTTTTTTTTTTTTTCATTATTCCTCTTTTCCCTTTTCCTTGCACTTCACCATGTTGTAACTCTATATTAGATTTTTTTTCTTTTCTTCTTAATATTTTTCGTTTTCTTTGCCTTTAGATGGTTAACCTTTTATGTGACTTTTCTTTACTTCTCTTTATCATTTGTTGTCTTTATATGGTTGTGCTATATTTTTGGATTGCATCATCAATAAGTCACAAGTTCTCTTTATCATCAGTTTTCACCGATTTGGTTGTAGTCAAGAAACGTATTACATTTGAATTTTATAAGTTTAGCTCTCTATAGTACAAATTCATTTTCATCTTTAAAATATATACTCCCCCTGTCCTATTCTACTTGAGCAGCTTGTATTATTTTATACTCACATGTATTCAAGAAAGTGCTCAAATAGAATGAGACGGATGGAGTGTTTGGTAAGATTAAATATATTTAGTTTAATTAAAAACTAATAAATAATAAAAACTAACCTCGTTGATTGATGATATATAATCACATTCAAATCAGAAAGAATATAGTAAGATAATGTATAATCTTTTCAAAAAAAATATTAGAACATACCATGCACTTCTTGTTTAATGTCATTTAGTGAATTCTATAAGTTCTTTTAAATTTTGTGCTAATTAAATAAAATTTCTTAAATGCTATGAAATAATTGATGTAAAAATACACTCATTTATAAACTATATCATAAAATGAAATTATAAGATAGAGATTAGACGAAGAAAAAAAAATATTCAATTTCCAACTTTTCTTTTTGGTTTGACCTAGCTAGTTGTCTCCCTAGTTACCCTCTTCTCTTGTCGGTCATCTCTCATTTGTGATCACTTTTTACATTAACATCATATTCTTCTTTCTAATTCATATGAAAGTAGTGCAATACACTATACTATAAGGGACGATTACTTTGAGTGATATGACTAATCTCATATGATGGGATAAAACATGGGATGTGTCATATATATCCCATGATTAGTACAAAATCAAAGGATAAAGTGCAAGCTAATACTGGTCATTGGGGGATAATCTATTTTTAGTCTTACAAAATAAACATAAAATTAAGCCGGATAAAATTGGTCAATAATCACCAAAAACATTATTACTTGATAGAATCCACTTATTATTAAAAGTTAAAAATTTATTAGGCACAAAGAAATCATAGAGTATTTTTTATAATTAATAATCACTTTAAATGATATATATCACAATATATTTGAATTTTTGTTCGGCAAATTAATAACGCGTCTTCTTGAAATAAAAATAGACAAATAAAAATCATAATATGTAAACATCAATATCAGTTAATATAAGTTATTGAGGAATCATACATATTACATAATAAACAGAAGGAAAAAGAATATCACGTTAATCAATATATACATGTCCTTGTGTGTTGTGTATGTATAAGAAATGAAGATATTGTATAATAAAATATGTAACATTATTTATTCTTAAGTATGTCAAACGAATTCTTCATATACTATAGGTAAACTAATTAAACTTATACTAATATATATTAGACTAAACTTATAATATATTAGATTACTTTATTACCCTTAATTTAAAATATATTATAAGGATATTTTAGGCCGTCGATGTACATTTTGCCACAAGGCTCTTTTTTATATAGGTATAGATAGACAATCGCCATATGTTTATGATCCAAATTAAAGATTAATATGTCTTTTAGTATGTTTATAATTTTAGATTGGACGTGTTACCGCATATAATTATCTTGTACTGTAATAAATAATAATGTAATTGTACTGTATATTTTAGTGACGTCATGTATATTTATAGTAAATAAGTTTAGATGATAGAGAGTAAATATAAAATAATTTATAATGGATTATAGATTTCAAAATAGAAAGTGGATACTTTTCCGTATGTCTATAAAGGAACTTTATGTGTAGTTTTATAGGACGGAGGGAGTATTGTAGCTCTTAAATAACAAGAGCACTGGAAAATTAGTAATCTTATCAACTTTTAATTTTTCAAATATAGAATAGTCAGCGACTTAACCTAACGGCTAATACATGCTAATATATAAGTTAATTTGTGAGAATTTATCTCAAATTTACTAAGCAGAGAATTTGGTAGTCAATTTCCTTATTACGATTTATCTAACTTTGATTAAATAGATTTTACAACTCATCATATAAAATCATAGTTCAAACTTGTACTCCATAATACATATAACTCAAATAATTTAAGAATAAAAGATTAATTAAGCTAAAAAATAAATTAAGCAAAAACAAGATAATGTTAAAGAAAATATATGATTTCTCTAACTTTGATTAAATAGATTTCACAATTCATCGTATAAAACTATTATTCAAACTTGTACACCACAATACATATAACTCAAATAATATAAAAATAAAAAATTAATTAAGCTAAAAAATAAATTAAGAAAAAATAAGATAATGTTAAAAAAATATATTTTTAAAAAAGATCACAGCTAAAAACTATGTTTACGTTTGTTTTCACTAAATTAAATTAAATTAAATGTTGTGGGGGTGGGGATCCCCATGGATCTCACTAAATATACTTACCATACTTACCATATGTGTAAGACATTAAATTAAACTAAAATAATATACAAGGAAAATTTATTTTCTAATGATTTATTATATATTATTCTTAAATTAGTTATATAATGAGGGTATAATAGACAATTTACATTAAACACTCAAGGCTATTTTTATAGTATAAGTATAGATACATCCGGGTGTGTTTTCTTAGATGGAAAAGGAAAAATGAGGGATAAAAAATGATATTATCTCATAATATGATCTTCCATTTGTTTTATTATATATTAATACTAAGATGTATCGGATGAAAAATTAATATTATCATTCAAAATGAGTCATATGGGTAAATTGCAAGAAACTATCATGTGTTTTGCAAAACATAATGGTTTATCAAAATACATTGGCGTTTGCAAATTAAAGAATACAGAGGTATTTTGTGTATGTTTTGCAAAACACATGATAGTTTCTTGCAATTTACACTGATTTAGAGTGAATATGTAGGATAAGGATTGCCCAAGCAAAATTTTCCATGTTACTTAGAAAAATTATCTATACCTATATAAAAAAGAGTCTTGTGGCAAAATGTACATCGCCTAAAATATCCTTATAATATGTTTTAAATTAAGGGTAATAAAGTAATATATATTTTAAATTAAGAGTAATAAAATAATAAAAAATATTATATTCTTAAAATATTTGGACGTGGTGAATCTTCGATTATATGCTAATGTGATTTTTGGGCGTTTGTTTATTATGAATTATCTTATGTGGCAAATGATAAATATTAGGTTTGCTGTATTTTTCAGATTTATTGCTATATCTTCTTTATTTCGTTCGTTAACTGTAGATATGCAATATTTATTTTTTCCAATTTTATACTTAAACAAATTACACTATAGTTTCCTTATATTTAATACTCCTTTCTATTTTTTTTAAATGTCTATATTTCAAATTAAGAGTAATAAATTAACACAGAGCCTTGTGGCAAAATGTACATCGCCTAAAATATTCTTATAATATGTTTTAAATTAAGGGTAATAAAGTAATATAAAATATTATATTTTTAAAATATTTGGAATGTGGTGAATCTTAGATTATATGCTAACGTGATTTTTGAGCGTTTGTTTATTATGTTTTCCAATTTTATACTTAAACAAATTACACTATAGTTTCCTTATATTTAATGCTCCCATCTATTTTTTTAAATTTATATATTTCAAATTAAAAGTAATAAATCAATATAAATATCACAACAAAATTATTTAACTCATTGATTTTAGTATGAGTAGCGTTTAACTTTAAATAAGAAATATACGTATCCTTGGTTTCATTTATTAGTTATTGATAGTGGGAGTATATGACATTTTATGTATACGTAATGAATAATTTGTATGGAATTAAACTGAATTTACTTTTAGCAATTCATATTTGACCTAGATTTTGTAGATGGTGATAGACTCACGTTAATGACGTTTCTACAATTCATGGCTAGTTTTTTTTTTTTTTTTTTTTTTTTTTTTTTTTAATCTCTTATATTATGATTTTTCTTTCACATGTTTCGATTCCTAAAATTGTCTTATATCAATTTAAATTTGACATAGACTTTGTAAGTTTTTTTTATTTTTTATTTTTTTATCTCTTTCTTATTTCTTCCGCCCGTGCTGTAATTATTCTTTAAAATATTATTCCCTAAAAGAAAAAGAAAAGAAATTAAAAGAAAAG